>PVHY01008274.1:0-62595 GCA_004024945.1 Uropsilus gracilis
AATTCATGTATGGTATATCTTGTGTAACCTACCTGATGACCTTGTGAAGTGGGCACTGTTAGGATTTTTGCCTTTTTATATACAAACATAGGAAGACTCAGAGGGGAGATCACTTGTCCAAGGTTGCAGTTAGTATGGGGTTTGAACCCAGGAAGACTAATTCCAAAACTGGTCTCCAAAGTTTATCGGCTGAAGCATGGTGTGAACAACTCTGTGTGCACAAGGTATCTAAGGACAGGCATGGAACCCACATTGAACAACTTGGAAGCCCATGTTGAGAAAGTCATTGCTTTTCTAAATCTTCTAATGCTTCTGATGAGCTTCATTGAGAAAAACCTCAATTTAGTGTTAGTCTGGCATGCTTTCTTTATACCTATTAGGTGCTTTCTGCTCTTACTGTAGGCTGTGTGGTGCCATTTCTGTGTGATGCTTACATTGTAATTCCGGTAAGACTCTGTTTTACTCTTTACATCTGATACATTGCTCATTCAGAATTTGTGGGAGCTGACTGGTAATGTGGCATCAGTGGGACCTGCCTTTTCAATTCTTGCTTCATTGACAGTGATTAACAGCCTCAGTTTTAGACATGGATTGCCTGGCTTTCATTTCCAGCAGTGGGACTTTGGACAACTTAGTTTATCTGTCTGAACCTGTTTCCTTACCTGCAAAAGGAGACATAATAATATTGCCTGCTGTCGGGGTATGTTTACTAGGGGAAGTGAGTATGTATTAAATTTAATTGGATTAAATTACAGAGTTGTATAAAAGTACTTAGCACCATACTTATATGAGTAAACATCTAAATAATTGATGATAAAACCATGAAGGAAACCAATTGAGGACAAACACAACATATAAGAGAATAGACAAAGCCAAGTGTCAAGATCATATGACTTCTGGGTTTTCTACAATTTGTATAAGCCAATTTTAATTGAGGTTTTATTGTTAATGGTAACAGCCAATGCATGTTGATTGATAGAACAATGAACAGCTAATGATCTCTGAAAATGTTGTGGGTTATAAAAATGAGTAGGTCCAAGCTCCTGCCATAAGAGTCTAGTCTAGCAGGAAAAATGTTATAGTCATAAAAACACATTCAAAAGAGACTCAAGAAGAAGGGGGAAAGTTTCACTGCCATTTAAAGAGAAAACCAAAATGTTTTAAGAGTCCAGAGAAGGAAGAGAGAAGGGAAGACTTCCTATAGGGAAGATCACATCTGAGACAGTCCCTAAGTATGGACATTTAATATTAGAATGGGGTGTAAGATAGAAGTAAGGTGGATGACAGTGAGTCCAGATTCTCAGTGGAGAAAATGACAGAGATGATAGATTATTTATTTAAAGCATAAAAATGTAAGTGGGTAAAAAGTGGTCTAACTAGTGCACTTATGTTTAAAGAGGAGATAGAAAAATTGGATAATGGAGGTCACCTTTTATTTACCTGACAAGACAAGTTAATATGGTGTCTAATATACATAGACACATGTTGGAACAACCTGTATTTGGTTTCTATTAATTTTTTCCCCTTTGTTCCTGGTACAGCAGAAGGATGAATAGAAGTCTCCTTTGTCAATATCCTTATGGTCAACAGGAAAAGGTTCTTGTGGATTGAGAAGTAGTGCTGGGTCTATTGAATTGATAACAACTGAACTTTCCTTGGTTAAATTCTTTACATGCCTTTTCTATTATTAGTGTGTGTATACCTGAATACACATACATGAGAGAGAGAAAAAGATGCCACCTCCGAAGTATTGTTATATGCCTAGGAATGTCAGTACATCATAATCTTGAGAACAGTTTTTCTTTATTGCCTTGTTCTTTTTTCTCAACAGTCAGTGGAATTAGGTTCAAATGAACTTCTTAAGGGTGTTTAGGAGAGTTTTTAGCCAAAGTATTGACCTCCTTCACTAAATACAAGTCACTTCATATTTTGTAGATGACTGCTCTGGAAAATGTTGGGCCATAACCAGACCATTCTGATACTGAATAAAAGTAAAACCAAAAAACTCCTGTTACATTTTTCTGGTAGGTTGTATAAAACATTTCTGTGGTATGAGATAGAAACTGTAAAATTTTATATCACTGTAGGAGGGTAATAGAGAAAAAAAGATGAGGGTGACTTGCCAATAAATGTTATTGTCTAAACCCTCAGGAATGGCAAGCTCTCAAGTTGCCCTATCAAGATCAAACAGTTCCCAGGTCTAGTAGTCCAACACATTAATCAGACAGGTAAAATCCTGAGGACTCAGGTGAAGTGTCTGGTTGACTTTTGTAAACATTGACCTGCTTTGCTAATTTACTGACTCTACTTGTTTCTTAATCTCTGGACAACTAAAACTGTTACAGTGGCATTTTAATAGTTTGTATTAAAGGAATGGTCCCTCAAATAAAGTTTTCTAACCCAGATTTCTACACTTGCCTTAAATGTGATGACACCACTCTGTCCCCCAGTAGAATTAAATATGGTGAGGACCGAATGATGAATGGGTCAAATCAATGAATATGGAAGTAGTCTACCCTAAGCTGGAGAAGGTGCTGAAGGTAGAGTAATAGACAAAATGGAGCCTGTATGACACACCCATTTTGATAGTAAAAACAAAAAGAATTAAAAAAAATCCAAATGGTGATGCTAAGTAGGGCATGGGTTTATGGCATCAGCTTTCTTTTGGCCAGAATGTGATCATGGACATTGTGAATGTCGATGTTGGTCTGCAGTAGGTTGGAAATGCTAATGTTGCTTTTCATACTCTGTCTGCCAAGATCTTGGCTTTAAAGATGGTAACTGGATGGGGAAGGGCTTATAAAGTTTGGAGACTGTTCTCTGACCCATGTGTGATTTACTTGAGTATATTTTCTAACTTGTAAGAAATGAAACAGTAGAGGGTTTGTTGGTGTGACAAAGTCTGCAAGAGGGTGGAAAGGATGAGATCAGCCTTGGACAGGGGGTGAGTTTTTTTCTTTCTCAAACCCCAGGATGAGGTTGTCAATAAAATTCCATAGGAAAATGAAAATATCCAAAAAGATCATTAAGAGGTGTAAAGTAAAAGAATGACTTTAACCACCTAAGGAGACTTCTTGGTTTAACTATAAGAGAAAGCCTCAGACTGGGCATTATTTTAGATTTGACATTTTATCAAACAGGATGTGATTTTGGCTAAATCACCTCCTCTTCTGGGCCTCAAATTTCTCCAAACTGCATTATTGTAATGAATAAAATTACTTCAACTTTCCCTACTGCTTGAAACATGCCACAGTTATAAGCTAAATCAAACTTTTTGAGGGAAATTTAAAGAGTGCCGTAGAAGCTAAAGAAAGCCAGTGATGTTATAATGTGACTCATGAGTGTGATATGATGGGGGGTGGGATTATGGTGAGACAGATGTGCTTGAAGCTGGCAAAGCTACGTATGTTAATGGTACGTTGGTGGTTCTATTCAGGTGTTGCTAATCAGGTGATTTGCTGTTGTGAGATGATACAGCAAGCCTATTCCTCTGCTTAGTGGAGATAAGAGCCACCAACATTTCCCAGGAGAAATTTTACAAGTAAAATCTAATTTTACTTTTGCTGTTGATGGCATTTCACAGCTATACTAATTACCATCCTGACAGAAATTCTGCAGAAATATACCCCCGCTCCCAAGAGTGAAAGAGGGGAAGAGGTTGTTCTTAAATAAGCCAAGAAATGGTTTCACCTGTGGATTACAAAGTTACAGTACTTTTTAGTCATAACTTATTTTTAAAAAGCAGGACATGCTCTCATTTAAATGGAATTTCTGTGTTTGCTTTACTTTTGACTTTCAGACCTTGTGATCCATTTCCTAGTCAGTACCAATGGCAAATAAAATTATTTTATGAAGGAAAATGATGGTTTGAGATGGCATATGATAGTTCAGTTTTTAAAATAAGATATTTTGTAAATTAGGAATTATGGTTTGCTTTCTTACTTGATTTCTTAATAGCTATCTACTTACCTACCTATCCAGTCAGCCACTTGGCCACTTATTAAAATAATAATCCTGACTAGTGACTAGTTATAAAATAAAATGGACACATGTATATAAAGCCAGTGCCTCTTGCAATTTATGAGGTCAGAAGTCCTAGATTGAATTCTGAGTCTGCTACAACATTGGAAAATTGGGAGACTTTCAGGGAAGATCTGGATTTCTGAATTTTCTTGACTATCAGACAGATCTGGCAGGTTTGGGTGGGACATTGTAGGTTGCTGTGTCTACTCCTTAGTTAACATGTATGTATTCTTAGTTTAAGAGTGATTGAAGAACTTTTCAAACTTAAGTAAAATATAGTCATTTTCGTCTCAAGAGTCTGGTGAAAATCCTGACTATATTATGGGAGGTGATAACATTATCTTAGTAATTCTTCTTGGCTTTTAAATAGCTTAAAAGCCAACACACAGGTTTGGAAAATGGGTCAGGACCTCCTTTTGAATATTTAGGGAAGAAGAAATGATAAGATGTACCGTGGTTGGTTAATTGTTAAAAGAACAGACTAACTAACATGATTCTGCATGCGGGGCAAAGTCTGGTACCTATCCGGGAGTCAAGGAATCATGTTTCCCAGTCATATGGAAGAAAAGGGAATAGAAAAGTATTAGCAGTTCACTTCCAGTTAAGATACTTCCCCCTTATGCTAAGAAGGAAGATTTGGAGGCCCTTTTAGGGAATTTGCTTTCTACAAAGAGGCACTGCTTTTATTTGCTTTTCTGGTGAGTTGGATTTCTACAGCTGCTCATAGTTCTCAGACTTCCTGGGAAAAGTACAGGCAGATAGAATTTTGATGGAATCAGCATCCAAGTCTTGCATTTCCTAAGGACACTTAGTTCCAATGCTGTTTAGCTTTCCAGTTGCTGGCTTTTATATTGAGATAAAGTAAGACAAAAGTTGTGGTTGTATGCATATATGTCTCTGTGTGTGTATATATATATATATATGTGTGTGTGTGTGAGAGAGAGAGAGAGAGAGAAAGAGAGAGAGAGAAAGAGAGGGATAATGCCTGTATATATCTGTGTGTAGAAATAGTGCTGTAATCAAAGCAGATGGATGGTTATTTGGTTTGGGGGAAGAAATGACTTTAATTTTCCCAAGTTTAAAATTTTCCTGACATTCTTCATGTCTGTATCATCATAATAGGAGGTTCAATACATTAGAGGACACTGTACAGTGAGCATTATTCTTCAAAAAGACCTAGCTTATTGCATACATTTTCCATTGGAAAGAAATAGAATTTGTTAGGAGTCTGGGCAGGATTTTGGTCTCTCACTGCCACTGTGCTTTCTATCTCTCCTCAGAATCTGACCAAATGGCTATATACCTATAGACTAGCAGTCAAAGAGAAAACAGTATGCATTATTAAATCCATGAGGTGGCTCATTTTCTCTCTCTTACCATGGAGGAATTTTTGAATTAGGTGAGAATACCTATTACCCAGGTGGCCATTGCATGCTGATCCTATGCAGGCATGCTGGGGGTATGGGGGGAAGAAGCAGCATTATCAAGGGGAGAAGGCTGGCTGCCTGCTTTTTTGGTCCCCACAGTTGGCCAGTGGGATATATGGCAAAACCACCAGAGAAAACAGTATTTCAGGAGAGGTCACCACAGGAGACTAGGAGGAAGAGAATGGGAGGTTCAGGATCAGCTTGCTTTGTTGGGGCTGCACAATGGAGAGAGGATGTGGGGTGTGGCTGTGTTTCTTTTGTCTTATAACCCCATTCACCATTACAACATGTTCCAGTCAATTCTTGGTTACTGGCTAATCGTATCAGGCATTCCATTTTTGGAATGGGGTCGGGAAAGATGATCAGAGAGGTGAAGTGAATGGTGATGGGCATTACTGCTGAATGTCCAACCATAAGAAGTTGGGAAATAAGGTTTATCATAAATTTCTATACACTTCTTGCTACTGTGTGCTTTTTCCCCCCTAGGCTTTGCTGCAGTCCTGATTTTATAATTTCCCCTTTACCATCAGCTAAACTAGATATTGGAACAAATTATAATAGCAACTACCCTTACTACACACCAGGCATGTGAATTTACTCATTTGCCCCCAAAATAACACTGTGAGGGAGGTTTCTGTTCCCATTTGACAGATGAGGAAAACAAATAGTAGCAAAAGGTGACACCAGAATGCAAAGTAGTTGATTAGGTTCTAAGTCCATGATGATTCTGTCTCTCAAAGAGTTAAGAGGTTACTGAGAGAACAGCCTAGGAACTTGCAAGGCCAGCGTGTAGTTTGGACCTGCCATGAACCCATGGTGTGACTGGTAGGTTACTAATGAATTCCTCACTCAGAACTTCAGTTTCCTCATCTAAAAAGGGAGTATGTTATTTCTGGTTAAGATTTTTGGGCCTATAATTCACTGTATAAGTTTCCTAGGGGCGGTTAGAGCAAATGATCACTAACTTCTTGGCAAAACAACAACAACAAAACAATAATCAAAATTCCTGAAATTGATTCTTTCACAGTCATGGAAGTAAAAAATATAAAATTTTGAAAGTGTTGGCTTCTTCTTCTGAAGGCTCTGAGGGAGAATATATTCCAGGCCTTTCTCCTTGCTCCTAGTAGTTCTTTGTTTTATAAATGCATCACTCTGATCTCTGCTTCTGTTTTCATATCCCTTATTTCTGTGTTCTTGTGTCTCAAATTTTTCCTGCATTTCTCTTATGAGGTCCCTTTGAATTTAGGGCACTATAATCTAGGAATATCATATCTCAAGATCTTCAACTTTAATTACATCTACTCTTTTTCCAAATAAAGTCATATTCACTGGTTCAGGGTTTATAACATCTTTTCTGAGGGTACTTTCAATCTACTTCAATCATCCTCTAGCTTTTTTCCCTAGTGCAATGTGACAATGACCACAAATATTGGAAAAGAAAGGGTTAATCCTGAGTGTTACTGACACTTCCCGCGCAGTTGGACACAGTGGGTAAAAATGTAGAATCTAGAGTCCAGAGCCCTGGTTTCAAGCATTGGTTCGGAGATCCCATCTCTCAGACTCTGAAAAACTCACTTAACCTCCCTGAACCTCAATTTGCTATTGTATAAAATGGAGCAATAAGAGTATTGTTAAGGGAATATTTAAATGTATGACTGCAAATGAAGTATCATAACAATGTTGTTCATGTTGGCTTCTATGCACTTATTCCCATTTAGAAGTTAAGTTCATGCCTATGATTTTGATAAAACAATGAATTTTGTGAGGGACTCATTTAAAATATATAAAGGAGCAGCCCACAAGTAAGCTATTTTTCCACCATTTAAAATTAGGAGGTCCAAATGTGCCTGAAATCTAAGGATTATACTTTACAGTGTGTTGAAACAATTTTTGGCTGAGTCTTTTCAGACATCAAATAAACTGAAAGCAGGACAAATCTGTGCTCACGTTGGAAGAGGTAGGCAAGCAGATGGAAGGTGGCTGAGAGAGCATTTTGATATGCTCATGGAGGAGGCGTTAATATTTCAACATTTTTCTCGTTATTTACAGTTAATTTTTATGAAAGATTTTTGGAGATGCTCAGTTTTTCCCCTTTCTACTGAATGGCACAGGGTTCTCACAAATCAATCTGTTAATAAGCTAAAGAATTTGGCAGTTTCCTGTTTGGGGATAGAAAGCAGTTTCAGTTTTGCAACTAAAATGAACTTCTGGACCCTAAGTTTTTTTTCTGTGATAGCTCATTGTCTTGCAAAATTCATCCATCAACCCAGACACAACAAGGATGCTTATTGGCTTAGGTCATATGTTAGAAATAGACCAGCCAGTTGATTTGTATTAATACCATATTCCTACTCTATCTAGGGCAAGGAAGAAACAGGTGGGTAAGAGAATTCAACTCTTCAAAGGTGATTCATAATGGAAGACAGCGCTTCAAATAAAACTATCACAACTAAATTTGCCAACCATTCCAGCTGAAATGCTGGAAGTACTTAAGAACAAGGCCTCTAGCTGCAAATATACCTGTATTTAAAACTTGCCTTTAAAAAGCAAACCAGCTAGTTGGTATTCCTTGAGTTTGCTTTCCCAAATCTGTAAACTGGGATGATTTTACTATTTTCCCCTATAGTGAGATTTAAGTGAGATAATATATGCAGAATGTTTAGCATAATGCCTTGCACATAGCAAGTATTCAGTAAATGTTAAGTCACTATTATTATAGGAATAAAATGCCACAGTAAGAGCTGTATATAGAATAATTACATTGATTTATTTATATGACTTGATGTTCATGTTTTATATTACATGGTACATTTAGTGAATGCATGCTTTATTACCTGTCTTTATATCTTTTGCTAAGGTTCATTTACTAACTTTATTTTTATATCTCTTGGATACAAATTAAATTCAGTTTGCTATACATATGTATGTGTATATATATATTCTGAAATCTGACATTTTGGATATAGCTGTGCATATAAATTTTAAAAAGTCATCATTCCATAATTACAGGCACTGATACTTAGATACTGAAAGCATCTTCTCTTCCACTGAAGACATCTTTTCTTCCACCTTCTAAGGAACAGAACATCACCGAGACCAACCTGAGTAGTGAGGCAATGTTTTAGGCAAAAAAAAGTGTGGATTCATTGTGATGGTTAACAGCACACATCTTTGAGGTCTTAAGGTTTGCCCATTATATTTCAGTGACTTTGTAAGTAAATCACCTTCTTGGAAATGCTTTTCTGCTAGTGAAGTCTGCCGAAAACCTGGAAAACCATTACTATGAAACAAGAGCAAACGTTCAGTAAATGCTGTAATTACTAGATGGTGTTAAGAGTACTGAAACTTTTCAAAAATCTGATAGGAACCAAGGCATAGTTAGAGTTTGAGTTGCTGGATTCAAAATGCCACTGGGGGGCTGGCTAATCTGATCTCTGTATTTTAGAGCTTGTTTTTAACTTATCCTATTTCGATTACTTCTCTCCTTGTCCACTTTTCTTCCTACCTACAACAACTGATTTTCTTTTTTTTTTCCTCCGTATTTCCAGTTGAATTTCTTAAAGCAACAGATTGGCTCAGGCAAATACTTCCATCGTTTTGTGAGTAGAGTGTTTTTTGCTGAGCCGGTGAGACTTTGTCACTCTAGCCTCATACACCAACTTCTGGATCAACGAACAAAAGGGGGTGGGGCTTCGTGTTAGCGGGGAGGCCCCAGAACTTAGACTCAGCAAATGTGTTGTCCAGGGACTCAGAGACGAGTGGTGAAATCACAGTTGGTAACTGGAATGGAAAAATTCTGGGTACGAAGATGTGATTGTCCCTGACTCAGTTCTCTCCCGTGATCTTGTTCTCTTCCCCTTTGTCCCTCCACCACAGCCACGTGTTTCTCACATGTGCTTGCCAAGTTGTGCTTTGGTTCTTTGCACCCCCTGATCTTGTCTGCTTTATCCTTTCTTGCCCCACTTCTGGTGGAATAACTGACTTCTCCTTTCAGGTTTCTGTCTGGTGTCACCCACTCAAAGTGGTTTTTCCCTCCTAAGGTGGTATCCCTGACCTAAGCACTCATTTTGGTTTCTGTGGAGCACTAGCACAGTGTACTTGTTTGCTTGTTCCTTTAATGTCTGATAATATCTGATAATAGTCAAGTATTTATTACTCCTAGAATGTCCTTGTTGGAGCAGGGACTGTTCTATAGATTTGTTCTGAACTAATGAATTAGTATACACGACTTAAGATGGCTACCATGTAAATTGAGCTGTCTAAAAATTTTATTTATATGACTTGATGTTCATACTTTACATGACTTGTTGCCTTTAATGAGTGTATGTTTTATTATCTACCTTTAAAATTTTCACCAAAGTTCATTTACTAAATTTATATTCTACATCTCACAGACATAAACTTAGTTTGCTTTAATATATATTCTGAAATTTGACAGTTTGGATACAGCTTTGCATATCATTTAAAGAAAAAGTCATCAGTCTATTATAGGTTCTGATACTTAAATACTGAAAACATCTTCTGTTCCATCTTTAAGGAACAGAGCTTCACTAAGACCAACTGAAGTATTGTACTGTGACCAACTGGAGTAATGCATAATGCACCGTGTGTGTGTGTGTGTGTGTGTGTGTGTGTGTGATGGGATGAGTCTCCAGGGAACTTCTCTCCCTATTTTTCTTAACCTGTATTATTTGGATTCACATCTTGCTTACTCCACTGGTGACTTTCAGTTATGAGTTCTTGGATGAGTAGCCTGTCTGTGCTTTAGTTTCTCACCCATAAAATGGGGCTAATATTTGCACCTATCTCACAGCATTGTGTTGATGATTAGTCTAAGGTCATATAATAGTGAGAGTAGAATGTGGAGCAGAGTGAGGTAGCTCAACACATGTTAGTATTTGCTAATAAGAAGTGTGAGGAGTACTGGGGTTACTTGGTGAGCTAGGAACTGCCTCTGACTGCAGGGCTCTGTGACCTTCCATGTGTCATGGGATGAACCATATACTATGCTTTTAATTGCATTAATATACATCATTATAAAATATGTGATACTCTGAAGGACATTAAGGATACTGTGATCACTATAAATGCAGGAACCTTGTTTGTATTTGCTCTAGTGGTTGGTCAGAAAGTCTTCCTTGTGGAGGTGACATTCCAGCTGCAATGCAAAGACAGAAAGTAGGGCTTAACAGGAGCAGGGTGGTGTTTGTAGGCATATTGTCTGCAGAGGTCCTCAAATCAAGTGCAGCATGATGTGAGTACAGAAAGTTGGGGAAATTAATAATGATGAGTGCTATCGGTGGGTATCATTCTCATTTTATAAAGAGGGAGTCAGACACTTGGGTCATCTAATCACAGTCATATTCTTGAGTGGTAACTGGACTTCATCACCAGGGATTCTGATTCAGTTGTTGGGATATTGTCTAGGCATTGAGATTTTAAAAAAGTTCACATGTGAGTTTAATGTGAAGTCAGTACCTACATTTTAACAAGATCCTCAGATGGTGTTCGTACACAGTGAAGAATGACTCTGGTTTGTGCATTGGTTAAAGAAATATATTCCTAAGTTCCATCCCTAGAAGTATTTTGGAAGGTCCACCGTAGGGTCCAGAAATCAGCATTCTACGGAAAGACCCTATGTCAATCAGAAGTAATTGATCAGACACCAAATTTGAGAACATACCCTCGAGAATGTTAGGGTGGGAGTCATGGATGTCTTGAGAAGGATGTCAACTTGACATACACCTGATAATGCTTTTGGCCTGATGAAATCTGGGGCCTTACTCCTGTGAATCCATCTGCAGAATTTTAATACTTTCTGATCTTCTAAGTTTTAAATAAGGCTTAGAAGAAGATTTGTGTTTGCATAAGATTTCTAATAGTCTCTTACATTTTGGGGTTCATGAAAGTTGTTGAGGGTAACAAGATTAGTGGTCTGGGTTCCTCTGGAATAGTTTTTTATCAACTCCTGAGACCAATTGTTTTATGTGGCTCAGAATAATAAAGAGACACTTACCCTGTCTGTCTTAATTTTCCAGATGGCCTCCAGGAAAATTTCCAAGCAGAAATCACATTTATTCAGTTCAGGAACCCACTGGGAAGATGATATAGTTGTCGAAAAAATCAAATTCTCATTGACTTTGAACTTAGTGTTTTTCTGAATTATTGTCTCTCTAGGTTCCAAAAAGCTTTTTAAATTTTTTTCCTTTTCACAACTCCTTTGCATCTCTATGATATGACTTCGCTTTAACTTAATTTTTCCTTTGATCTATATAATGATATTAAGAGGTAATTTGATAATAGCTTTTTTTTTAAAAAAATGAATACTCTTTAAAAATACATTATGTGGACTTAATTTGATTTTTCTCTTTTTGCCCCCTAACCATAACAATATTATTCTAATTGGAGAAAGCTTTGAAGGTTTTCTCTGTGCATATCACTGTCCTAGGCACCGTGCAATAAGCAAAACTGGCTACATTTAAGTTTTGGGGCTCAGTGCAAAATGAAAGTGCAAGGCCCCTACTCAAATATTACTGGACAATAGATATTAAACCTGAACAGGACTGTTCTAAACCTGGGCTATAGGAAACTCTTTAGGTTACAACCGTGAAGCCAGCTTGGGTATCAGGTCTTGTCTTGCTCGCTGAGGACTCAGTTTTACCAAGAAGGCAAATTCAGGAGCTGCAGTCCCTTTGTGTGGTTTGGGCCTCTAGGAAGGTCCCCCAACACACCCCTGCCTCAGCCTAGGCTGCTGGAGGGGGCAAGGGTAGGGTGAGTCCTGTGCCACTGGTTTCTCAGGGTCTTGGGGCTTAGGAATCTTGTGATGGGGGATCCAGTCTCTGCCTCCTCGTGGCTGGGGCATGGAGGCTGGGTGAGTTTAGGGGTGGTGGTGGGGTCCCTGTCTGGTTTACTCCCACTAGGAATGAGAAAACCAGCACTCCAGCTGCAGACATACAGGAGAGGAGAGGTACAAATAAAGGTCCTGGATACACTCATCACCTTGATGAGACCGAACAGCATGGTTGGAACCACAAGAAGCAGGACTCTCGGACTAACTATACAGATGATCTGTCACAGAGTTCTACCTGCAGTGTTTCTGAGGCCTGGGGAACCAAGCCCCATGCATATGATGTGAGTGAGTCTCCCTCCTTTTCCAGTGGGGGAGGAAAGCCTGAGAGATGTAGTTGTGGCCCCATGGTAGAACTGTAAACCGTGAGGGAGGAGAGGCATTGGACCAACCACCTGCTGAGGTCACTCCCCATCGAGGAACTTCTCAACTGCCAGTGGGTAGGAGTTGGGTTTCCAATGCCAGATGCCAGAACTATAAGGTTCAGAAATAACAGCATATGGCAAACCCTGGAATGTATGAGACAGCCATCATGAATGAGAAGACATAGAACCCAGTGAACACATGGTGTGGAGAAAAGGAGACAGTCTCCTCCACCACAAGAAGCACCAAAAACAACCTGGAAAACCGTGACACACACCTGCCCTACAAGAGGTTCCTGATGTGCTCAGCCTGACCACCTGCCTTAAGGTTACTCCGGCAAATCTGAGCAGCCTGGTCTGTTGTGTTTCAGGAGGGCAGGTCCTCACCCAGGGTAAGAACATTGCTCCAGAAAAGGAAAAATGAAAAGAGACCAGTGGGCCAAGCATTGACCAATGACTTGCAGCAAGAGAGGAATTGGAGTGATTGGAGTAGGGAAGGCTTGGGAGCAGTGTGGTGGTAGAGGGGGGCATCATTGATGTGAGGGCCATATCTAAGGGGAACAATAGCTATACAAATATGACTGATATTGCATGAAAATTAGAAAATAAAAAATTATATGATAAAAAGAATAATTAGAGCCAAAGACTAATCTACTTAACACAGGGGTTATTTGGCTCTCTAGAGGAGTTCTGGTAATGCCTGGAGTCATTTTTGGTTGTTAAAACTGGAGAGAGTACTACTGGCCATGAGTAGGTAGACACCAGAGTTGCTGTCAGACATCCTACAAAGCTTAAGGCAATTCCCCACAACAAAGAACTATCCAGTTCAAAATGTCAGTAGTTCTGAGGTAGAGAGACCCTGCTTTAACATGTACAGAGTTTTTCTAAATAATAAAAAAAGTAAATAATAGTGTAGAAAAATTTGTAAAAGACACAGACAGGCATTTCTCAGGGGTGCCAAAAAGAAAACTTTGGGAAAGATATTCAACCTTACTGCTAATAAAATATGCAGGTTAAAGTCATGATTATTTCCAGCTGTCATATTGCCAAAGTTTAAACAGAAAGCTAATGTACAAGAGAGGGCAGAGTAGCATAATGAACCCTGATCTCTGTTAGTGAAGAATGTAAGTTGCCCTGTCCTCCTAGGGGAGAGTTTGTTGTTATAATTCATATTTAAAAAGTGTATATTCTTAGTCTACCAGTGATTTTATTTCTAAGAATTTGTCCTGGAGAAATAATGGGGCAGATGTAAAACATATATGTATATATACAAATATATATATATATATTTATATATTTGGGCATTCACTATAGCATAGTTTGTTATGGCAAAAGCTGAAGAGACCCTAACTACTCAATTTAAAAGATTGGCTAAACAAATTATGGTCCTTTTCTGCCATAGAATATTCTGCAGCCGTTTGCCATAATAAGGTGCACCTTGATGTATGAAAGAATGTTGATGGTAGAGATAAATATTGATCTGGCTGCAGAATAATAATTTATATTGTGCATATCAGAATATACTTACATGGTGGGGTTCATGTGTGCTTATGTGACTAGGTTTTTTAGATTTGAGTTCAAGTAAAGTACTTGCTGACTTGTCTCATATGATGAATTTGTTTATTAATATTTTCATCTTCTTTATTTTGTAAAGTAATAATAACTTTTGGGAATTTGCTCACTTAACAAAATATCTGGATATACAGATTTAAGTAGAGCTAGAAAAGATTTACATGCTGTTCCCCAGTTATTGTTTAGATGGTGTAAAGTTGGAACTGAAATCGGGTCAAAGTAGAGCAGGAACCTCCAGTCAACAAGTCACATTTAAAATGCGGTTTCTGTCACTCAGGTTCCCTCAGGCTCGTACCACCTGTGCATGTTGCAGTTGCCAGTCAAAATGCAATTTAACAACAGGGTTTTATTTATAAAGGAAGTTAACAGGGGAAACAAACAGTCCTCAAAGCCACAGTGGCCAGTTATCTTACCCCAGTCACCATTTTAGTCCCAAAGGTCCCAAAGACACATGTCCATGATAGTGCCCCTTTGCACATTCAAACCTGAGGCACACACTGTGCAAAATCCAATCTCTGGCATCTTCTCTTTTCTTCTTCTTTTTCCAGCATTCTGAGCTGCTCCGCTTCTCCAAGGCTCTTTAAACTTCTTCAACAAAAATCCTGAGCCCAAATCAGCTTTCCAAATCCCTGACCATCTCCAGGTACCAGCTCACTATGCTACTTTACTGCAGTGCCACACTGTCTACACCAACCACTTTTCTACCAGCCACCATGGCTCCTTGCCACCACCAGCTCACTCTTCCTGGGGGCTTCTGCCCAGCCTGGTGACTCGGGCTACTCTTTACCTGCTTGCCTTTCTCACGTCTCTCCTCTCCTCAAAAGTCTCCCTCTCCAGTCTCTGCTCCCTTCTTCTTTATCTTTTTTTTTTCTCCTAAAAGCCTAAGACTCCAGTTCCCCTCTTACACACCCTCCAGGTCATACATTTTCTCTTCTCCGTCTGGGATTTGCAGCAAAGTACAAGTACCCTTATCCTGTTTAGGTCATCATTTACCTCTGCGTTTTTCAGACACAGCTAATGGCATCAAATGCCTAAATTTTAATACTACCCATATTGGACTCCTAGTTTCAGGACTTGTTTGCTTCCTTCTTTTGAGGGAGAGAACAAGCTGGAAGAGGATACAAGAAAGGCATCTTTTTAGGATGAGATTTTGGTTAATAAGTTTGATAAAAATTGTTTGACAATCTGGCTGTGAGGTTTCTCACTAGCATTTTTTTTTCTTAAAGTTGGGAACATAGGTTTTTTAGCTTCTATTAAAAATCAGACTAAGTTATTCTTCTGATATTTGATTGATGTTCCAATTATCTATCAATCTAAAATCTGGATGGCAGGATAATGAGCATAGTAAAAGCAGGTGTTAGTAAAATCATTCATTAGAGCCTATCTACAACTCCTTAGTAAAAAATGGTGATTTTTTTAGGAGAGAGGTCTTGATACTGCTGACTAGAAGAAAATTAAGTGTTTGAAATTACTGTATAGCATATTTTTCTTCATTTTAATTTGTAGCAGGTAAGTCAAACCCTTCTGAAAAATATTCACTACAAAAGGTTTTTCATAAGTTTATGCATTTTTTACAATAGGATCTGAAAAATGGACTTTAGATTTTTTTCTGGTGAAATACTACCAGATTTTGGATATTTACATCATATACAGCTTTAGTGACTTTTTTTTAGCATATGCTAGGAATTTTTTTAAAATTGTGAAGAAATTTAAATATGCAGAAACAAACAGAAAATAGCATAATGACCTACTGTGTACCCATCACCTTCCTGATATCTGTCAAACAGTGGCCAATCCTACCTCATCCACACCTTACCCATTTCCTCCTGGATTGTTTTGAGGCAGAACCTAGAGATCTTATCAGTTCATCCATAAATATTTCAGTCTTTGTCTTGTATAGTACTATTATCACATGCTGAAAATTTAGCAATAATTCCTTTTTAATACCACTAAATATTAAAATTTCCAGTAGTCTCATAAATGCCAAAGTCTTTTCTGAAAAAACAATTTGTTTGAATTAGAATTCAAATAAGGATCATATATTGTGTTTGGTTGAAGTTTTTAAAGTTGCATCTTAGCCCTCCCCCATTTGTTATTTAATTATTAAAGTGACCAGGTTGTTCCTCCTATAAACTTTCCACAATCTAGTTTTTGTTGATTGCATCCCTAACAGAGTTGAAAGTGTTTATCTGTTCTTTGTATTTCCTGGAAATTGGCAGTTGACTTTAAAGATAGGACAACAATCTGCTTTTTAAAAATTTTCCCAATATGCTAAATTTCAGAAGGTAAGTTTGAGCTAAATTTCTTGATTTTTTACCATGTGTTTCTGTAAAATCTTGTCAAATTTTGAAAAAAAAAACTGCAGAGCTTTTTTAAAAAATTTTATTTTTACTTGTGTGTACACACACATACACACACACACATTTTTACATCACTGTCTACCCCGAGGTTCTCCTGCCACCTTATCACCCATGATCATTGTCTTAAGCTCTTTGCACATCCCTCCCCCAATTTTATACTCTCCCCCCTCTTGCTGTATGCCTTTGTTCTGACAGTTTTAAATTTTCCTTGTCCTTGTGTTTGTTTGTTTCCCCTATATTCCACATATAGGTGAGACCATCCAGTATTTCTCTTTATTTTGCTGACTTATTTCTGCTAACATGATTCCTTCTAGGTGTATCCATGTTATCACAAATGCATCAAATTTGTCTTTTTTGATTGCTAAATAATATTCCGCTGTGTACATACACCACAACTTTCTGATCCATTTTCTGTTTTGGGGCATTTGAGTTGTTTCCATATCCTTGCTCATGTAAATAGTACTGCAGTAAGTGTCCAGAGTACAGATGTCTTTTTTTTTTTTATTTTATTTTTTTTAAATAATTTTTTATTTATATATAAATTTAGATGTCTTTTTGAATTAGTGTTTTTGTATCCTTTGGGTAGAGTCCCAGAAGTAGGATTGCTTGATCAAATTTTCAGTAGTTCCATTTGCAGTAGTTTGAGGGTCCTCCACAGAGCTTTCCATAGTGGCTAGAACAGTTTGCATTCCCGCCAGCAGTGTAAGAGTGTTCCTTTTCCTTAATATCCTTGTCAGCACCTGTTGTTGCCCATTTTTTTTTAAAATGGGCCATTCTTATTAGTGTGAGGTGGTATCTCATTGTGGTTTTGATTTGCATGTCCCTGATTATAGTGATGTTGAACATTTTTTCATATGCCTGTTGGCCTTCTATATTTCCTTTTTGGAGAAATTTCTTTTAAGTTTTTCTTCTCATCTTTTTGACTGGGCTTTTCACTTTGCTTTTGTTAAGTTGTATGAGTTCTTTGTGGATCTTTGATATCAGACCCCTTTCAGTTCAGAGTGTAGTACAAACATTTTTCCCATTTGTTTGGGTGTCTTTTTGTTTTGGTTATGTTCTCTTTTGCCATGCAGAAGATTTTTAGCTTCATATAGTCCCAACATTTTATGTTTTCCTTCATTTTCTTTGTTTGTATAGATGTGTCCTGGAAGATGCTTCTGAGGTATAGGTCATGCAGTGTTTTGCCTATGTTTTATTCTATAATATTTTATGGTTTCCAGTTCTATGTCCAATTTTTATCCATTTTGAGTTGGTTTTTGTGTATGGTGAGAGGGAGTAGTCTAGATTCATTCTTTTGCATGTAGCAGTACAGTAAAAACTACAGAGCTTTTTATTTGTAATCAGGGAGAGAGGAGATTTATAGATCATAATTTATTGTTATTTTAAAATTTTTCTTACATTGTTGTTCACTTTTGTACAGTATTTCATTTTCCCCTTGGGGTGTAGGCCCCACAATTCTCCCAACACTACAGCACCCATGACCATCAGCGTAGTCCCAT
Source organism: Uropsilus gracilis (assembly GCA_004024945.1). NCBI lineage: Eukaryota > Metazoa > Chordata > Mammalia > Eulipotyphla > Talpidae > Uropsilus > Uropsilus gracilis. The sequence goes on from PVHY01008274.1 coordinate 18,091, forward strand.
GAGCTCTTCCTGCCCCCGTTTTGAATTCTCCATCTCCCCTTCCTCTGTTGTGTGTCTTAGATCTGTGGTTTGCCTGCAAGATTTGTCTATTTTCCTGATTCTTTTTTATTAATTTTTTAGGCCATAGATAGTGAATGTAATGAAATATATTAGTGGTGTAACTGAGATTTTCAGTGTGGCTTCCTGTTCCCAGGCATTATCTCTACTCTGAACGTGACTCACTTGCGAAGGATTTCTGAAGGCTACATCCTATCTGTATTCCATCCTTGTGTCCTGTTCCTTGTGGCTAATAAATCACAACTCTGGCAAGATTTGCTTGCTTTCAGCCTCTGTGAGTCTGCATTGATTTAAGGCTAATTTTATTTTGAATAAGCACATATAGACTCTAGTGGCTTTTGGATTTAAGCTTTTACTTGTGACTCTTTGAAGCACTTGGCTTGTCACCTGTGTATCTGTGACATAGAAAAGCCCATTTAGTGGGCGCATACTGCATGGCGAACATGATAGCCTTTGGTGGGAAGTGTTTCCTCTGTGGATCATTGGTATAGTTGGTTGGCACTACCAGAGCGTTGATTGACTGACTGAGTGTCCCCTTGGCATGACCGTGTTGTCCATAGGAAAAATTGTGGAACAGAAAGTTGTGAAATTTAAATTGTTAACCTGTCTCTGGCCAGAATTAGCAAATAAAAATAAAGAATGCCAACGGGGAGGGGTCAAAACAGGGTGGAAAGGGCCAGTGCAATGAGCTAAAAAGTGGGGGATTGTGTGAGCATTGCTGGTGGGAGTACCACAGTGACCATGCCTGGGGGAGAAATCCTGTACTGTCAGAAACTAATAAGGATGTAAAGCAATGGCACGTCTTTGTTTTACATTACACACACACACACAAACACATACAAACATACACTCACACCCCATGTCCAGTTAAATTTTAATTTCGGATAAACAGGTAAAAAAATATTTAGTATAAGTATCTTCCAAATTGCCTATATAAGAATGTGCCCAACACATGCCATATACTTGTACTAAAAATTAATTTTGTGTTAGTAATTATTTTTATTTATTTCTTTAAAATTGTCTAGATACTTTAAGAATATTTATTAACCCCAAATCAAAATTTTATTGGGTTCCCAGCATGAAAATAGTATGAAACACTTACATAGTTATGTAAGTGGAAAAACCAAGCTATGTTCGCTTTTGTGCAATGAAAAGGGGCTATAGGGATACCTATTTCTATGTGGACTATTTCTTTTTTTTTTCTTTTGAGACTAGGTCTCGCTATTTTTACCTGTGGAACCGCAGGCTCTCCTTGCCCAGGGTACCTCAGACTCAAGCAATCCCCAGCCTCAGCTTCCCAGGTAGCTGGGATTACAGGCACACGCCACCACGCCCAGCTATTTTTTTGGAACTAGGTCTCGCTACAGGCCCCAGACAGGACTTGAGCCGCGATGCCTAGCCCCAGCCGCTTCATAGGGTAAAGCTTACAGGCACGAGCCACCGTGCCTGGCCTATGTGGACTATTTCTGAAAGAACGACAAGACACTAGTAGTGATTGTTGCCAATCACTGAGAATTCAGAGTGTCAGGAGGAAGACATTTTTAACTATCTTTTTGTACTGTTTAAATTGTAAAAACCAAGACCATTAAACAAAACTGTAATGTTACAAACTGTTTTGTTGTCTAAATTCTGATATGCTTGCTGAAACTCTCCAGAAGAGAGAAAATACTGTGTACAGACATTGAGGAAAACCTAGAGATAAGTTGAATTGAATCCTTTGTTTTCTAGAACTTGTATTTTAACAAGATGGTAGAAAACATGAGAATTAATTGATCCTTATTCAGAAGTTTGAGGTAGAAAATTGTTAAGTCTGAGCCCTAAGAGTGGAGACAATTGTAATTTCTGTCTCTTAAGTGAGACTTTCTCTCCTCCATTCTACAGTGAGCCAAAGAAAGGCACCGAAACATTTTTTTCAAAAACCTTTCCTCTTTCTGCTTGTAAAGGAAACACAAATCATGCCTGAACTGTGAAGATATTCAAATTTGAAAGGTATTTAACATAGAAAATGGAAATCCCATCACTTTAAATATAACTACCATTAAATTTGGAATGTATTCCTTCATTTTTCCCCCCAGTGAATGTGTTAACATTATAAATGCATACATTTCAACTTGCTTTTTTTGCTTAACAGGGCACTCATCAATATGAGTACATGAGAGATTGTTTCCTTTTGTCTAGTCATTATCAAATATTTTATTGAACAGATAGGTTATGTTATTTAGCCAGTTTCTTATCAGGCATGTCCGGTTTGTTCCTAGATTTCTAGTAACCTAGAAACCTGGGCAAGTTTCTGAAGAATCACCTACTAAGAGTATTATCTAGGTAAATTCATATCTCACATATAGAAACATAAAAATATAAGAGTTGTTGCCAAATTGCTTTTCAGTGGTTCTGTAAATTTTCTGCTACCAACAATAGGGAGGATGAGTTTTTCTTTAATCACACATTTTAAAATTGCATTTCTTTTACTCTTTGTAAGCATCTTAACTTCTTACCATTTGGAGTTCCTTTTTGGTGAATGATCCATCCATGTGAAGGGAGAGATCCTAATCCATTGGCAAAAATACTTTTTCTTGAACATCTTATTCAAAACATTTCAAGCAGTCTCCAGCTGGGTAATTTATTAAACCACAGAACTCCAGTTCACCTTAACAATTGAAGACTGAATTCAAAGACAGTTTAAAAAACTTAAAGTTTGAAATAAAGTATTTAAAGACTCATACTTTTTTATGAAATCTGAATTTTTTTTAAGTAGCAGCTTTAATGAACAGCAATTCAACCACTTTTTACTGATTTTTTTTGTATATTTGAAGAGTTGAGCAGCTACCACCGCTATCAATTTGAGAACATTTCATCACCCCCAAAAGAAGCACCAGTTAATGGCACACTAAACTGTGCTGTGATGCTTTTGTGGTCTTCACTGAGGCTAATGATGGTACAGCTGGTTTGCTGATCCTCGTTTTCAGTCAATTGAATCATGGTTGATTTAGGAAAATAATTTAAGGGAGAAAGCTTTTTGTTTAGAGAATTTTCTTAATTCAGTTAATCCATTCACTTATTCCATAAAATTAAAAAATTCTCATGTGTGCAAAAAAAATGTTAACTATTAGGAATATAAGAATGAAAAAAGACTAGGACTTAATCCTTGCTTTTAAAAACTAATAATCTAGTGTGATGTTTGTGAATAGGCAGTTATACAGAGAACTGAGTTACAATTGTGTTAAGTGCCTTGGAAAGAGCGTATAATTGGGATCCATAACTGGAGGACACAAGGAAAAGCTTCTCTGATGGAATGGCATTAATATATATATATATATATATGTATATATATATGCTTTTTTTATGTTGTTGTATTACCCAGTGTTCTCCCACCATATCACCTGTGAACCATCATCTTGATATTTTGTGATCATCCCTTCCCTGATTTTCCTCTCCTTCCCTAGCTGTTTGCTTTAGTTCTGTTGTCATCATGTTAGCTTTGACTTTTTCTTGACCTTTTGTTTGTTTTCTCTATATACCACCTATAAGTGAAACCATCCAGTTTTTTTTCTTTCTGACTTATTTCCACTAACATGATTCCTAATAGCTCCATCCATGTTGCTGTGAATAGCATGTTTGTCTTTGATTGGTGAATAATATTTCATTGTATATGTATACCACAACTTTCTGATCGACTCGTCTGTTTTGGGGCATTTGAGTTGTTTCCATATCCTGGCTATTGTAAATAGTGCTGCAATAAACATCCAAGTACAGGTGTCCTTTTGAATTAGTGTTCTTGTATCCTTTGGGTAGATTCCCAGGAGTGAGATTGCTGGATCGAATGGTAGTTCCATTTTCAGTAGTGTGAGGGCCCTCTACACAACTTTCCATGTGGACCAGTTTGCACTCCCCACCATCAGTGTAAAAGTATTCCTTTTCCTCCACATCCATGCCAGAAATTTTAGCTTTGATGTAAGGAATGGTGGAAGTACAGATCATTCAAGACAGAGGGAATAGCAGGAGCGATGATCCCAAGGGTGGAAGCGGAGAGTGGGAAGAGTTGGAGGGGATTTGTGAACAAGAAGAATTGAAGGGCAGGTAGTTTAAAGTAAGATTATGGAGGTTGGTGATTGTCAATCAGGCAGAATTTCCCGGTACATGATAACTTGTTTGGATTTTGCCTGCTGCAGTGACCAGTGAGAATGGTGGGAGTCAAATACTTGAGGCCACTGTTCATTATCACCCTTTGATCATAACCACCATTTCTTTACTGAAGTAATTGTCTCTTGAACTCTGTATAAAATACCATTTTAGCACAAATATTTAAGGAGGTTTTTTTTTTTTTTTTCTTCTCCTTTTACCTCCATGAAAGTTATTGAACATTTCCTTGTTCTTATAGGGGACTTTCTACTGAGGTGAATTCTCGATAAAGCTCAAAGGAGGAAGGGGGTAGATAGACATTAATGAGTGCCAGTATCTCTGGGCCAGGTGTGTCTCATTATGGGAATTGATGTGAATCCTTTTCATCTCCCTCCAGAAGGAAGACTTCTTGAGTTACTTTGCATATGCCCACTATTTCCTTTTTGAATGATTCTATGATAAGCTCCAACAAGATAGATAGAGGAAGCTTTTGTTGGTATCAAATATCATCGTGAAATAAACTTTCCATGAATTTGACTTGGTTCAGAATGGACAACCATTCTAAAGGAAATAAAACAGTGGTGGCATTAAATGTTACTTGCCAATTCTTATATATGCATGTAATGTAACCAGTTCTTGTCACTAGTTGAGTGTCAAGCATCAGACTCACCAGTCTACATAGGTTCCTTATTGGTTTTAGTGGTTACAGACACACCAGGCAGGGCAGGGCCAGGGCAGGCTCAGGGCCAGAAGGGCTGAGGCAGTTCCCTCAGTCCCTCAGCAATCTTCACATTCTTTCTCTGGTCTCTCTCTCTGTTGTTCTCTTGTGCTCTCTCTCCATGCTATATTTTTTGCATGCTTGTGCTCTTTCTGCCATTTAATCCCCTCTCTACTAGACCCAGGTGTGCACACTTATACATGCCACATGCATATGCCCACCAGACCACATAATTTTGGAGACAATGCTATACCCCAGGTACTTGTTATACAGTTTAATGGAGGGAAAATCCTAACTCATTTTACAATAAACATATATACATTTGCTTGGGTGAATCCACTTGCATCTTGATCTTTTGATATTTGAAACATTAAAAGTCTATGAAGTGCCTCTTCACCTTAAAGGGTAGATACAAAGGATAGCATTTTTACTACAAGATTCTAATATGGTCCCTTGAATACATTGTATAACTTGCCATTTGTTGAACTCTATTTTGTCTACCATAAGCATATAGTAAGTATTTGATTGGATGTAGTGTTGAATAGCATTCGTGGAGTGGAAAATTTAACCTTCCATCAGATATGGTTTGGGATATTATGATACCCAGGGTGCAGAGAAAGCCATTTTTAATATTTTTTCCTAAAGCCCATTGGCACATTTTAATTTGGCAAAACAATATCTGACTAGAGGCATATTTTTCCCTCCCCTGGAGAGACATCTCTGCGATATCATTAGTAACCCAATGCATGGTTGTTGCCTTATCAGTACACTCTATTATATATATGTATATATATGAAACCCTAATTTCTGCCTCTGGATCTCCCTTATATATGAAATTAGAATTGAACCTCTTTTTTTCTGATTACTTCTTAAGTGATAATAGAAAATACAAGGTTATTGATCAGCTGTCAAAATTTGCCTGTTTACTTGATAATATCTTCAACAGTGGATATGACATCTTTAGAATCAAAGCTGCAGCCCTCCCCCACTTTCTGTTCCTTTAATCTTATTCCTTATCTAGTTTTCTTATTTCTAAAATGATAATAATGGTAAAACCTCTCATAGCCAATGATTGATAAACTGATTGATAAACAGAATTAATTCCTGATACTGTTTTGTTCTTTTCCCCTTACAATAAGAGGGGTATAATCAGTGTGTACATGCAAGACTATAACCATGCAACCTATCAGGAGTGACACTGTGGCCTTAATTCTAGACTCAGTGGGGAACTCAACTTCTTGTTCCTTACAGCAACCTTTCAATGGTGATAAATATAATTTTTAAATTTTAAAAAAAATTCCTTATTTTCATACTACATGGGCCATATTTGTATAGTTATTGATCCCCTCAGGTATGGCTCACCCACTTCCTCTACCCCCATTACCCCTCATCACTCTGACTCCTCTTCTGCTATAAGCCATTAGTCGATGCTTGCCCCATTGGTCTCTTCCTTTTCTTTTCTGGAGCAGTATCCTTTTCCTGGGTGAGGACCTGCTGTCCTGGGACTTGGCAGACCACACTACTTAAATTTCTAGGAGTGACTTGGAGGTGGGTAGCCAGGCTGAGCATGTTAGGAACCCCTGGCAGGTGTGTAGGTGTGTGTGTAGTTTTCCTGGCTTCTTGATTACAGTCCTTCTGTAAGGGTGTGACAAGGCTGAATTGGGGGACTGAGGGCCCATCTTTGTAGTAAGATGCCACTGTGGGTGACTTAACTAAGCACGTGGAGGGAGGAGCGAAGCCTCTGAAGAGGAGAGCACAGACACAAGAAGAACATGGGATGCGAGAGACCATAAGAATGCATGTGAGGAGGAGACACGGGTGCCTAGATCAGATAAAGGAGAAAGAAGCAGGCACCATGTTGGCACTTGGCTTGGTCTCAGCCGGGCAGAGAGAAGGAAAGTGCGAGTTTCTGGCCCATGAGTAGCAGCGCAGGAGGACAAGGAAACATGACCCTGATGAGAGGGGGCTTGTTGGAAACCTGCATTTGGTCTGTTTCATGTTGTTTTGATTTACTGGACTGGGGTGAGGCATCCAGGGGCCTGGGCGTCCCCGGTGACTCTTGTTTCCTTACTCTCTCATTACTAAATCCTGTTTCTGTTTACCTGGTCTTGTCTTGCTGATGCGTGGGTGGATGGACCTAGTAGTGGCAGATTTAAACCAGCTTTTCCATTGTGAGGCAGTGTGTGATAATTTGCCACCTCTGACCTGCTAACACTTCCTGTGGTGGAGACGGTTTCCTTTTCTCCAGACCCATGTGGTCACTGGAATTCATGCCTCATTCATGCTGGCTGTTTCCTCCATTCTGATGTCTGTCTCATGGTGGTGCTTCTGAGCCTTATAGTTATGGCATTGGGAACCCAACTCCTAATCACTGGCAGTAGGGAAGATCCCGGTGGAGTTGGACATCAGCAGATGGTTAGTCCAGCTCATCTTCTCTCTCGTGGTTTCCAGTTCTGTCATCGGGCTGCAGCCACATCTTTGTGGCTTTCCTCCCACATTGGAAAAGGAGAGTGACTTACTCCCTTTGAACACATTGCTGGACCAGGGGTTTGGTTCCCCAGCCCCTGAAAGTGTTGTGGTATAGCTAATGTGACAGGTCATCACCAAAGTTAGTCTCACAGTCTTATCTCTTTTGGTTCTGATTATGTTTGGGTCCTACCCAGGTGATGAACATGTTCAGGGTTTTATCCTTCAGTAGAGAGAAATTTGTAATGTTGGTGTCTGGGAAACCAACTTATTTTCTGTTTTTGGAATATCCTCCTATTTGTGAGCTTGAAAGGTATTCAAGGTGTGTCATGTTCTGAATGCTTTATTTCGATTTTCATTGTAAGCCTGCAACATCTTCTGAGATAAGTGCAAAGGTCATTATCCTCATTAACTAAAGATAAAACTCCAACTCAGAGGTCAGTCTGACATAGTATGAATCACATCTGGAAGTTTAGACAGGTGCTCTAAGTCCAGGCCTTTCCCCCCCCACAGTGTTTGCCCATTGCTCTAAGTCTGTCAGAGACCAACCTTAAGTGGGTGGTCTCCTTTGACCTGTGAGGGGCCCTAATGAGTGGAACTTCCTGCTAGTCCTGGATGTGACCAGGGCTCAAAGTATTATATAATACACTGTGTGTGGTATGATGATTCCATCCCTGTGTTCAGCTAGGTCATTGACCTCTTCATTATGTTGAAACTTAATACAAAACAATTATTGCTAAAACTTAAAAACAAAATGATTAAAGAATTTTCTGGGTATTGAAAATGTTTCTGAATTCTTCTTATTTCTTAACTTGTATATATGTAAATTGCCTCAGTGACAAATATACTACCACTCTCCATTTTGGTTCCAACAACAGTAATCATAAATCATGAGACTTTCCCACTAAACCTAGTTTTTGCTTTAGAATTCTTCTAAACCTAATGCACCAGGTGGCCATTACTACCTTTTGCTATCCTTTGTTGCTTTTCACTATTAATAGAACTTTTCATATTCATATTACTTAGTCACTTAGGTACAGGCAAGGAAAAATGACCTAGAGTGAGTTTAGTTTGAAAAGCAAGCTATGAGAAGAAAGTCATGAAATTCTATTTTTGGTGTTGGAATAAGAACATTTTTAGAGATCCAATGTTGAGTTGGTTGTAATTTTTTCCCCTGAAACTCAGTGGGAGGATTTCCAAGAATTTGAATGACAGATTATTTGTGGAGGGTAAAACATGCTTGATGAAAAAAAGTCGATGGAAAAGCTAATTAACAAATAGTTACTGATCAGGGCATTTTATCCTGTTGAGAGATTTTGAGAAAAGGATTATTTTTTTTCATTGTAAGAACATTTATTACATTGCTCAGTTCAACATGGTCATTTATTTTGTAGGCTGTTATTGGTTTAGAATGACAAAAAGTTATTAACTGAAATGATTTTTTTTGGAGACTAGGTCTTGCTAATTTTGCCCATGGAACCGCAGACTCACATTGGTACCACGAACTCAAGAAATCCCCAGCCTCCGCTTCCCAGGTAGTTGGGATTACAGGCATGAGACCCCACACCCAGCTATTTTTTGGGACTAGGTCTCACTATGTTGCCCTGGGCAGGTCTCGAACTACGATCCCCAGTCCCAGTTGCGACTCCATAGGCTGTCGTTTACAGGCATGTACCACTGTACCAAGCTGAAATGATTTTTTTTCTTTACTAATTTTTCCCTGTATTTTTTACTCCCTTTCAAAGTCAGTGGAAGACTTAACCATCAAAATTTAATAACCTTCTGTGAAGGTTTTATTCACGGAAGTTGGTTTTAAAGAACTGTTATTGTTGTTGTTTCCTGTTCTTGGCCTCCATTTAGATGGGGTTAGCCTTCCCTGTAAGTAAAATCCTGCAGGTTTCTTAAATGATCTGAAACTTTCTTTACCCAGAGAATGATACCTGTGTGTTTGCAGCTTGAACGTCCTGATTTCTGTCTAAATAGCACAGTTAAAGGGTAAATGGTGAGATAATGGAACCAGACAATGACGTGATTTATTACCTCACTGACTCCAGCCAAAGTCAGCTGGAGAAACAAGCTAGCTCTCAATGTTTGTTCTTTCCTGGGACATCATCTTTCTGTGGCAAACACCCTGAGGTGGCACTAATAAGACCATGTGTGTACTTTACATACCTTCATAGGATGTTTTCATTTCATCTGGAGTGACTTTTCTCTTTCTCATGCCATTGTCATGAACACAGGTACCCCAGTACCCCTAGTATCTAAGGTTACTAAACGTGATACATAGAACTCTGGACTCTCCTCAGTCAAATTGCTTCTGTGCAACTTATTCTTGTGTTTAAAAGAACACAGCCCTTTCCACCACAATACCTGCTTTTTATCTGTGTTTTACTCCTTCTCCATGAAACTTGGCTCTTCCTCCAGGTCTGGCAGAATTTCTCCTCAATATACTAACTGAACTGCTTGATATCTTCCTTTCCTTCCATGTGATGGATACTTTCCACCTAAAAGCTGTTGTTTAACTGACTTACATTTCTTGTGTTTACTTAGAGTGTGGTCTGGCTAGTGAAAGTGCGCTAGTCCTTGTTCATTTTTACAAGAAGTACTCTATAATATATAACTATAATTTGTTCTACTTTTTTTGGTCTTAATGTTGTGAATGTTCTACCATATATAGTTGTCATAGATTTCCTATTTTCTTTTTAGTTTTTGGAAATACAATTGGTGTTGATTTGAAAGACTCACATATTTCTTCTCCCTCCTCCCTTGTGTTTTAAATTCTGTTCATAGTTTTCTGAAGGATACTTCCTCTAACCAAGGTATTGGATGGGGGTGCTAGTGGGTTTTAAAAATGAATGAGGACATATGCTTCTTGTGGGTAGAAAGAGAATTGAGATATACATAATTGCCACAAAAGTTAGACAGTGGCTCAGACCCAATGTACAGTGTGAGTGAAGTACTATGATCATGCAGAATAAGGAAGGAAGTCATTGGAGGCCTCTTGGAGTACTAAACATTTGAAGTAGCCCTGGGAAGTCTATACTGTGAGGGGAGGATCTGTGAATTCTTTTGAAAATCATTGTATGTTCAATGCGGAGCATGGAGCATAGTCAACTCACAATAGGTGCTCCATAAATATTCATTATGAAGATTCTGGGTTAGGATTTGGATATGTAATTATGACATTGGAACAATTTTGCTTAAAGGAAAGGAGTGGAGTCATGGGGAGGAGTAGAATGGAAGATGAAAACGGAAATCATCTGCAAGCATCATGTGTCTAAAATTGTATAATAAAGAGACACCCATCTGTTAATTCTAGGTTTTTGTGACACACCGAATTATTCTAGTCACAGGCGCAGAGCCTACATTGAAAATGAGTTAAAGACAGAAGTCTAGGACTTGCACTCTTCCCTTATCCAATCATGTCTTTTTAACATTGATTGGCTGGGTCATACACTTTGTGTGAAGACATTCTTGGAAAAGAAAGAGGTGCCAGAGAGCAGTGATACTGTTTTTTTGAAATGGAATTTGATTACCCTCTCCTCTGTTCAGGTGACCAGAAGAGCTCAACCAGAGAGGTTATAAAATCTCATTGTTTTCAAAGGCTTGGATGCATTAGCAGAGGCGATGGTGTTGTCATGGTGAAAGAATATTATCCTGCACCTGCCTGACCTAATCTCAGGTTTCAAAGACAAAAAATGGCAGAACTCTGAATAGTCAAATAACAAGGGAGGAACAGCAGGGAGGTAATCTTTAGTTTGGTCCATTGCCCATCTTATTGGCATTGCATTTTGGAGGATTTTAAAAATCACTGTACATTGCACATGTTAAAGAGAAACTAGGAACACTAAACATGATGAAAATTCTGGAGGCTTAGGCAGAATTAGATGAAGAACAAACTGTTGAATTTTAGAAGAGACTTTGCACATATATGGAGTTGAGGATAATAATAATGATAATAATAACAATAATTTGTTAAATAATTTCACAGTAATTGTAAATCATTTCCATTCATTGCATTTTCAGGGTTTGCCATTCCTTAACAACTATATTCTATTTATAATGCCACTAAAATTGAATATACTTTAATTTTAATATGCATATTCTATTCTTATAAATTAATGATTTTTATCTACATCCTTTTGACATCAACATACTTTGGGTACATTTTTAATAGTATTTATTCATATATCCTTATGTGTCTGGCTGCCCAAGATCAAGCCTTATCTCTTTGCCTTGACTAAGTCCCACATGGGTAAGTTTTAGCCAGTCATTTTCTGATCCAATTCTAGTTACTCATATGACTAACATGATGGTTGACTCATGATAATTACAAGATTAAATAAAAGCATTTTGTTTCTTTTGTTGATTTGACATAGCTGAGGCAGAAAAGTTCTGATTGATACTACCTAACAATAGATTTCTTCCCAGCAACTGTTACCCACTTTCTTGATTACTGAATCTGATTTTGTTTGGAAAAGTAGTATATTCAGGCCAGAATATAAGTCATGATTGATAGAAACTGGTTTAGACTACTTTCTTTGATAAATCCTTAATTCCCTAACATTCTTTGTAGTTAGAGGTGGTCATGTAACCCACAGACAATTGAGACACAAGAGGAAATTAGCTTAAGGTGGCGGGTGGGGGGCTCCTTGGAAAGTTGGTGCCTCCTCTTTCCCTATTCTTTGTGTTTTGAACATAGACTTGGTGCCTGGAGATGAAGAGGCTATTTTGCTATGTGATGCAAGTATGAAGATAAAAATGAAGAAAAATGCAAAGAATCTGGATCTTAGCATCATTAAACGGCACAATTAATGTTATCAACCTTCTGAATACAGACTTATTATTTTGTGAAGAACAACAAAACCTATCGGTGTGACTGCCTAGTAGGGTTTCTGTTGCTATTGAATTGACATAGCAATGATACAGTGAGAGAAGACTGAAAGTGATATATATTTTCTTTACCTAAGGAGTGTCTGTGAGTAGAGAACACTTGAAAACCACTTGAAACTCTCAGGTGTTCCAGCAACTCTTTACTATCAAGAAAGACTCCAGACTTTGTCCTGATTACCCCTTATATATTATTAATATTGGACAAAGGAAATTGTGTTGTACTTACTTTACCTGACTGAAATCTTAAATTACATGAATGGTTACATTGATGTTTACTTTATAATTAGCTTTATATTGTGAGTACTTCTCAATGTTTCTATGTCTAGCAATTCATTATTTTTAATAGTGGTAGCTGTCCTTCAATGACAGGTATCCTTGTCCCTAGCAGAGTCAGTTACTAATGTGATTTCTCCTACATGGGAAACCAGTAAAGGTGGGGTCTGGTCCAGGTCTGGCCCCACTCACTATCACAATCATCTGGAAGAACTTAACAATCAGATAACAAATCCAACAAAAATTAAAAAAGTCAGGGTGTGCCCTGTATTAAAAAACTCTCCAGATGGTTTGGAAATTTGCCAGGATTGGGAAGCTCTGCGTAATGTTCAGTGGTTCAGTTCTTTCTATCAAAATAAAATGGAGAAAAGTATAATCAGTTGATTTCTAATAGCATCATATTAAGAATAGGTGAAAGCAATCTTGGATGCTAGGGTTGTTTCGCTCTGACTTAGCTCTTACCACCATTAATAGTAATATCATCTAGAATATTCTGAAATTGACTTTTTTTTTTTTGCTTCTACTTTGTTTTGATTCTTTTAATTTTCCACCTTTAGTTTCTCCTTTACCAAATGATGTGGGACTTCTTGGTAAAGAATCAAGCCTTTGTTTAAAATCACTTTCATTATATCTATGATTGTTATGAAACTGTTTACTCTTGAGCATTTGTTTTGGGTCTTCTGTTTATTCAGAATAATCAACCCTTTCCATTCTCTTTTTGTCCAATATGAAAATGACTTTGAGGTTGGCATCTGTCTGTCTGTTTGCCTGCCTGCCTACCTATCTTTATCTTTAGTCATGATTGCTTCCCTTTGGGAAAGATCCAAATTTATAGTGGTTGTTTTTTGAACCAAGTTAAATCTCATGCTTCCATTTTCTGTTCAGGCCACTTTTACAGTTGTCTCACTCATGGTGGAAGTTTCAGCAACTCTGGACCTTTACAGGGACACAGATAAATGTAATAAGCATAGTTGAAGAAGGTGAAACATAAAAAGAACATGTATATATATTAACTTTCCCAACAATGAAACTTGAAAAAATTGAATGGAATTTCTATAAAATTGCCTTCCATCAGTAGAGGAAGTGTTCAAACACAGATGAAATGATATGTAAAGATTTTTATGTAAAGATTTCAATAGAAATCTTTGGGTTATGTAACCTATAAAACCTTTAAAAAGTACATGTTATGTTGATTTTATAAATTCATTAATTGCTTAGATAGCGTACATTTATGTGCACGTGGTGGTTGGGGAAATTATCTTTTACTAATGCTGAGTGGACTTTGGGTGTTCCTTAGAAGGACTTTGTTTTTCAGTCACAGATAGCTGTAGAGTTGAAAAGGATCTTTTTTCTTATTTGTAATTTTTTTCATATTTTAATTTTTTTATTGATTAAATAATTTACATTTTACACGTACATTTTTACATTGTTATGTAACCTGAGGTTCTCCCACCACCAAGTCACTCATGAACCATCATCTTAATCTCTTGTGATCCCCAATTTCACCCTCCTTTTCTATCCCTTGCTTGTGCTTTAGTTCTGCTATCAGTTTGTTAGTTTTAACTTTTTCTTGTCCTTTTGTTTTCCTTATATCCCACATGTAAATGACACCATCTGTTATTTATCTATTTCTTTCTGATTATTTCTGTTAACATGACTCCTAGCTCCATCCATGTTGCTGCAAATGACATACACTTACATTTTTGATTGCTGAATAATATTCAGTTGCATAAATATACCACAGCTTTTTGATCCAGTTGTGTTTTGGGGCATTTGGGTTGTTTCCATATCTGGGTTGTTATAAATACTGCTGTGATAAACATAAGGGTGCAATTTCCTTTTGAATTAGTGTATGAATATCCTTTGGGTAAATTCCCAGAAGTTAAATTGTTGGATTGAATGGTAATTCCATTTTCAGTAGTTTAAGGGTCCTCCACACAGCTTTTCATAGTGGCTGGACCAGTTTGCATTCCCACCAGTAGTGTAAGAGTGCTCCCTTTCCTTCATATCCTCGTCAGCACTTGTTGTTTCCCATTTTTTAAAAAAATATGGGTCATTCTTACTGGTGTGAGTGGTATCTTATTGTGATTTTGATTTACATTTCCCTGATTATAAATGATGTTGAACATTGTTTTTACATGCCTATTGACCACTTGTATTTCTTTTTTTAGAGAAGTGTCTTAAGCTGTTCTCCCCATTCTTTGACTGGACCTTTTGTTTTGCATAAGGATCTTGGTCCCTCTCTTGTTACATTATCCTCAGGTTTCAATTTGTGTACCAACTCTGACTGAATTGGGGGCTGCCTAAACCTTTTTTTTTTTTTTTTTTAGTCAAGAAGGAATCTGATAAAGTAACTGACCTAATGGGAAAGTGTGCTGTGATTGGCTTATGTGCACATATACCAATAATGGGGTTTGTTGCTTGTGTGATAAATATTTTCCACCCCTCCTAGTGAAATCTGTTCATTTTACAGTTTTGAGAATCAAGATTGGAGAGGTCAGGAGACTTGATAAAAGAAATAAAGGACAGTCCATAAATGAGCCCTCACTCATTATGTTCAAATAATTTTCCACAAGTGTGCTATGACCATTCAGTGGGGAAAACAGTTCTTGTAACAGATGGTGATGGAAAAAACTACATACAAAAGAATGAAATTGAGAACCTACCTTACTCTATATAAAAAGGCAGCTCAAAATGGATCAAAGATGTAACAACTAACCCCCTAAAACACTTAATTGTATGGGACAATTTGGATGATATTGGATTTAGCAGCATAGACAACAAAAGAGAAAATAAATAAGTTGAATTACATCAAAATTAAAAAACATCTGTGCATCAAAGGACACCAAAAAAGAGTGAAGTGATAATCATGGGTTGGGGAAAATATTTGCAAATCATATTCCTGGTAAAGGGTATTATCCAGAATATATAGATATTATGTACAACATATCTACAACTCAACAAGCAATCAAGCACTGATTAAAAAATGGCAAAGGATTTAAATAGATATTTCTCTAAAGAAGGTATACAGATGGTCAATAAGTACCTGAAAAGATGCAAAACATTACTAATCACTGAGGAAATGTAAATCAGACCACCTCCCACCCATTAGAATGCTATGATTAAAAAAAACAGAATTAGAAGAAATTAGAAGTTTTGTGCATTGCTGAAAGGAATGCAAAATGATATAGAAGCTATAGAAAACAATGTAGTGCTTCCTCAAAGGATTAAAAATACAATTCCATATGATTCTGGATAATATACCCCAAAGAAATGGAAGCAGAAACACAAACAGTTGTACGCTCATTTTCATAAAAGGATTGTCACAATAGCCAAGAGGTAGAAACAGCTGAAGTGCCCATTGTCAAATGAAGAGATAAACAAAATGTGGCACATATACAGTGAAATAGTAGTCTGCATTGAAAAAGAAGGAAATTTTGGCACTACAATACAGGTGAATCTTGAGGATGTCTTAGGTAAAATAAGCTAGTCACAAAAGGACAAACACTGTATGATCCTTATATGATATAGCTAGGGTAGTCAAAATCAGGAAACAAATTAGAATTGATGGGAAGGAGGATTGCATACTTACTGTTTAAAAAGTATGAAATTTCACTCTGAGAAGATAAAAAAAGATTGGAGATGGATAATAAATGGTGGCTGTTCAGTAATGTGAATGTACTTAATGCTTTTGAACCATGTAGTTAACACCGTAAATTTTATGTTTTCTGTATTTCATCACACAATTCTAAAGGCCATGACAAGGATGAGATTAACTTCCTCACCTGCAGATGTGATTTGGAGCTTTTCTTGCTCTCACACTTCCATTCATTCAGCACACTCTGTTGAGTATCCACTATATGCCAGGTACTGTTCTAAATGCCTGGAATATAGACATGAACACAAACAAAATTTCTGCTTTATTGAAGCTTATGTGTTAATGGATCAGACAGATGATAAAGAACAAGGGTAGAATATGGAGGATATGAAGTGGAGATTAGTAGTGTAAGAATGAAACAGTATTAGAATGAAAGACACCTGATCATAGAGGGATTTGTTGTTCATTTTAGGGACTAGGTTTTGTGATATGTGATATTCCATGGGAGGGCTTTTGTTTTTATTTTTCATTATTTATGCATTCATTATTTTTTTCCCTTATATCTTTGCAGATCACACAGTTCTGCCACCATTTCACCTGTGAACTGTCATAATAGATTTTAAATAGAAGAGTGATGGGATATTTTCATAGGATTTCTCTGGCTGATGTGTTGATAACAAAGAGGAGAAGGCAATGGTAGAAGCAGGAAGACTCTAGTCTGAGTGAGAAAGATTGTTGACTTGAACCAGCATGGTAGCCATTGAGGTGGTGGGAAGTGGTCAGATGAAATTGCTAAATTTCTGGATGAAATTGCTAAAACTGAGTGGATTTACCAATAGAATAGATGTGGGATAGAAGTTAAAGAGGAGCTGAGAATGGTTCTAAAGTTTGGAGTTGCTAGGATGGAATTGCCATTTACTGAGGAGAGGATGTTAGGGCAGCAGGTTTGAAAGGTAAATCAGGAATTTGGGTTTGGCTGTCAGAAAATTGGCTTGTCTGTTAGACATCCAAGTGAATATGGTTAGTCAGTGATTAGACTTCAGGAGAGAAATAGCCAGGCTAGAGATATCAATTTGGGACTGATCAGAGAAGTCAAATCCAAGAGGGAGTTTGATATAAAATATACAGTGCAGACAGAGAAGAGGGGATGACCAAGGACAGAATTCTGATATACTTCAGCAACAAGAGATCAAGTGGAATGAAACGAGAGTATGGTTTCCTTGAAGTCAAGTGAAAAAAAGTTTTTTCAAGGACAGAACATGATCAGTTGTTTTTAATGCTTCAGATAGATCAGGTAATGTGATAACTGCAGACTGAATATGGGATTTATCAGGGTCACTGGTGTCCTAAATACTGAGTTATTTGAGGGTAGTGTGTGGGGGGATAGAGCTTGATTTTAATTTAAGGCTATATCCGACAAGAATTTTTGGTGAAAAGGAGAATGGAGAAAAATGGGGCAGTAGATGGATAAGAAAGTAGTGATTTGGAAGGAGTGTTTCTGAGGTTAGATCTGATAATATATTTGTGCGCTGATGGAGACCAAGGGCAATGCTGAAACTGTCCTTGAGCAGCACAGAAAGAATGGGAGTTGGTACACTAGTCACCACATAGCAACCTGTGGACGGTCATCTAGAGTTACAGGGGACATGATAGTCTTTCTGGGCACAGATACCACTCTGTGGGTTGATGAGGTGTTGACTGTCAAGATGTTGTCATGTCTTGGACATGACATCCAAGTGGAGAAGGTTAGTCTGCTTACCAAGGAAATTCTCTTCTGCAGTTTCCAGTTTCTGGGTGAAACAGGTATAAAGGCCATCAACTTAAAGTGAGGGAGTTGTTGC
Organism: Uropsilus gracilis; assembly: GCA_004024945.1. Classification (NCBI taxonomy): domain Eukaryota; kingdom Metazoa; phylum Chordata; class Mammalia; order Eulipotyphla; family Talpidae; genus Uropsilus; species Uropsilus gracilis. Next base: position 36,056 of record PVHY01008274.1, read on the forward strand.
TGGCAATTTGAAGGTTGAAGTACTTGTTAAGGACTGTGAGAAGGTGAATACATTATATAGGAAAAGAGAAGTTACTGTTCTGGAAGAGGTTGAAGGGTTAAGGATTCTTTGCACTTAAGGAGTCTGATTCCAGAATACACAGAAAAAGGTATTTTGAAAGTTTGGGAAGAGAGAGAGATGTGTTCAGGTGAGGGAAGGGAGCTGTTGGGGGAGATCAGAGTCCCACACAAATCATAGGAGATCACTTTGGTAATGTTTTTTCTTCCCTCTCCTTTTCTTTTTAAATTTTTCTTCTTTTTTATTTTTTTTTTCCTTTTTAAAAGCCCCCTCCCTTCCCCTTCATCTTCTTTTTCTTTCTCATCCTTAAGGACACTAGAAGAATCTGTGATTGAATATTTTCTCTGCAAATGGTCAACACATTTTTTTTAAAAAACAGTGCAGTGCTGTTATTCATACTAATGATCTGACCTAGTGTTGTCCATGTTATGAGTACACCTTGAACACACTCTGAGCATGATATGAACACACTGTGAAACATGCTATGTAATAATAACCTTTCCTTCACAGGAGTGGGGTGAAGGCATTACATTAAAGTTTTTTAGAGATATTGATGATGAAGGGGTTAGAAGAAAATTCCCACTATTTTCTTTAAAAAAGTAAAATTCCCTTGGAGCAACCTTGGGATAATGTGAGTCATAGGATTTTCCTTGGCACAGTTAAATCAAATAATACAAAATTTCCAAAGCTTTAAAAGGGCTTCCTTATTAATCAGTGTGTTTAGTTAAACTTCTCCAATTTTCTCTCTTTTCGCCTTTGGGGACTGATGGTTAAGGAACAGAAAGAAATGGACACACATGGAAGTGCTTTTCTTTTCCTGTTGTCCCAGTTTCTTGGTGGTTTCAGAGGAATTGTGGGTGTAAATTGGCCTACTTTGATAGTCAATTATTTTTAAAATAATTTAAAATTGTTTAACAGGCAGATTATAAGTAATTTTCAGGTATTGAAATAGGACAAAATAATTAGCTTCTGTTTCCCATGTGTTTAATGTTTCAAGAACAAATTTGCAATTTGTAGCAGTTTGAATTTTAGCTCCGTTTGTAAAGTTTACATTTTTAGTCATATCTCACTTATATCAAAGGTGATATGCTGTTAGCTTAATTTCTTTGCAAAAATATACTTGTGGCTTTTAATTGCAGTTGGCTCGGCATTTCTATTAAGAACTTGAGGACAGATTTTCCATAAGTATGTATTTAGGCTTTAAACATTTATTTATTCACATTATGCTGATTTCTTGAAAGGTTACTAACTATGAAAACGTGATACACAGCTAACAGCACAGTAAGACCAAAGGGGAAGTTAAAGGTGGTTGTGACAGGAGAACTCAGTGATGAGCCCTGAAAATGTGTTTTTGTTTTGTTTATAGTCCTTTCTGAGATCAGCCAAAAGCATGGGAAAGTGTGCAAATCTACATATGTATTTGAGATGAGAGGTGAACTTATACTGATAAACAGTGAAGATATGCTTTAGGATCAGGCAGAGCTGGATTCCAGTCCCAACTCCTTCATTTATTAGCAGTGCAGTCTCAGGTCAACTGTTCAACCAGACCCTCAGTTTTGTCATCTGTATAGTGACCTCAATAATGTTGGTTCCTTGTAGTTGCAGCTGTGAATAATGTATGTGAAACACTTTGTCCTGGGGGTCTCAGTGAGGAGCAGTGTTACATCCCAGGGAGGGCATTTGGCAATGTCTTAAGATATTTTTGATTGATACTGCTGGTGGAGAGGGCTGTTACTGTCATTTAGAGAGTGGAGGCTGAGGGTCCCACCAAACATTCTGTAATGCATAGGACAACCCCCCAACCAGTTTTTGACCCGAAGGTCAGTAGTGAGGGTGTTGAGAAACTTCAGTGTAGTGCCTACTCCAGGGTACACTCATCATCATATCATCATCATCATCATCATCATCATCATCATCATCATCATCATCATCATCATCATCATCATCATCATCACCAATTGTTAACACAAAAATTTCCAGAGGAATGACTTTTTTTTTTACCTTTGAGCATGTTCTTGTTCTCTTGCCTTCTTTACCATATTGGTGAATTGTTTTATGTACTTCAAGCCTGCATTTCTGTTTTGTTCTTTTCAAATACTTTCCTGAGTCTTTTCTGATAGGTTCACTCACATCAGAAAATGATTCCTTCCTTCCTTCCTTCCTTCCTTCCTTCCTTCCTTCCTTCCTTCCTTCCTTCCTTCCTTCCTTCCTTCCTTCCTTCCCTCCCTCTCTCCCTCTCTCTCCCCCTCCCTCCCTCCCTCTCACCTAGTATTATTTCTTAACTTCTGCTCTCCTGTCATTCCTTTACTCCCTATTGTTGAGTAATATAGCAATATATTGCTATGGGTAAGTAATATAGTAATATGTTACTATGGGTAAGAGCGCATGTTGTGGAGTCAGCTTGCTTGAGTTGAAACCAAGCACCACCTCCTAGAACTATGTGTAAAACAAATTCATCTCTGAGTCTCAGTTTTCTTGTCTGTAAAATGGGAATTAAATTACATTCTCTCATAAGAGTTTTATATGCATTAAACCTAAAGCTCTTTTCTCATTTCCTGTCTCATCAGTATATGTATTTAATGAGTGCATAGAAGCTGCCTCTGGTTCTTTGTTTTTTCATCTCTATATAACTGGGTTTTAATTTAAATTCAAGAGAGTTGCCTATCTTGAAAAAGAATAAACAGTCCAAAGGTTTTTATATAGTAGTCAAGTAGGAGAAGTGCATTGATCCTGTATCACCCAGTATGTCACATGTGGTTACAGAGCATCTGAAATGGGAACTGCCCAGTTGAGATAGTCATTGTGACATATACATGGTATTTAAAAAAAGCTGAGTATAAAAAAAATGTAAAATATCTCAGAAAATTTTAACACTAATGTTGAAATGCTGTTATTTTTGACATGCTGGCTTAAGCAAAAGAAATTATTGAAACTAATTTCACCTGTTTTGCATTTTTTAAATGTGGGTGTTAGAAGATACAAAGGTACATGTGTAAGTTTGCGTTCAAATTCCACTGGACTCTGTAGGACTCACCTGAGAAGCAAGGCTTCTTGTATGAACAAACATCTTCCAGAACCAGAGTGCTATACCCTGTGGGTAGAGTCATTATACCTGTCCGTGTCCAGTTCATCTAACTTACATGTATGTTCTAAATTGAGGGCATGTGAATGATTTCAAACTATCTTTTGAAGTTGGAATTATATGGAAGAAATGTTTTCTATCTGTGAAAATCTAGAGTATCTCTGGAGAATACTTCAAAATGGCTGCATTGGTTTCCAAAAGAAGGTGCTGAGCATCTGGGAGGGTGCTGTTTTTTGCTGCAGTTGTGATCCAGGCTAGTGACTCATGATAAAAATGAGAGGTTTGTGCACACCCATGCAAAATCTTTTTCCATTTAATTGACTTCATTTGGGGTAATCTTGTTTTATAGATTAAATGCACCAGTGCTTTTTAAAGACTGGTTAAAGCTAATGTACTACACAATGCAAATATTCTTCTGTGGTTCTTTTTCATACATTATGTTCTTTTAGTTGATACCTTATGGGGGGCCCAATGTATGAAGTGATTCATTCTATATAAAGCTAAAAATCATTGGTAACTATGCATAATATCTCTATGCAGGTATTGATCTTATAATTTATATTTAAAAATTTCTGCATGGCACACATAAAACTTCATTTTTAAGGTTGACAAATGGATGAATGAGATGACAATCTATTTTAAATAAGTCTTTGAATTTGGGAAGTTATAGTGGCAATCTCAAGATCATTAAAAATTGTAAAAGGATTTTAGTGTGAGAAATTGCTATTTAAATCTCCCTGGAATATCATCCTAAATGGGAAAAAACTAGAAGCATTCCAGTTGAGATCTGGAACTAGGCAAGGATGCCCACTCTCCCCACTACTCTTTAACATTGTATTGGAAGTTCTAGCTAGGGCGATAAGGTAAGAGAAAGACATAAAAGGGATACAAATAGCTAAAGAGGAACTGAAGCATTCATTATATGCTGATGACATGATTCTCTATATAGAAAACCTCAAAAAATCCACAGAAAGATTACTTGAAATAATAAACCAGTTCAGTAAGGTAGCTGGATAAAAAATCAACACACAGAAGTCAGTGACTTTCTTATATGCAAAAAGTCAAATAGAAGAAGAAATCAGAAAAACCATCCCATTTACCATTGCACCAAAAAAAATTAAATACTTGGGAATAAACCTAAAAAAAAGTGAAAGAATTATACAAAGAAAGTTTTAGAATGCTCCTAAAAGAGATAGAAGAAGATATAAGGAAATGGAAAGATATTCCCTGTTCATGTATTAGAAGAATTAATATTATCAAAATGACCATCCTACCAAAGGCAATCTACAGATTCAATGCAATCCCAATAAAAATCCCAATGACATTTTTTAAAGAGATAAAACAAAAATTACTGAAATTCATATAGAATAACAAAAGACCTCATATATCAAAAAGCCTTCTGACCAGAAAAAAAGAAAATGGAGGTATTATAATTCCAAACTTCAAACTATACTACAAAGCCATAATAATTAAAACAGCATGGTATTAGTACAAAAACAGACAGACCAATGGAACAGAATTGAGTGCCCTGAAATAAAACCACACATACATAGTCAGCTAATCTTCAACAAAGGAGTGAAAAACTTGCCTTGGAACAAGGATAGCCTCTTCAATAAATGGTGCTGGGAAAATTGGACTAAGACATGCAAAAAAATGGACCAAGAAAACTCCCTTACTCCATGTACAAAAATCAGCTCAAAATGGATAAGAGACTTAGAGGTCAAACCTGAAACCATAGCATACATAGAGGAAAACTTGGGCAAAACCCTCCATGGATTACAGTTCAGAAATCCCTTTCTAGAAACATCTACAGATGGCAAAAAATGAAGGAAAACAGACAGATGGGACTACATCAAACTAAAAAGCTTCTGTACAGCAAAAAAGACAACAGAAAAAAACTAAAAGATGCCCAACTGAATGGGAAAAAATTTTTGCCCTCCACGTGAGTGGCAAGGGTTTAATAACGAAGATCCACAAGGAGCTCACACAACTAAACAAAAACAAAACAAAAAGCCCAATCAAAAAATGGGGAGAAGAACGAAAAAAAAACACTTCTCCAAAGAGGAAATACAAATGGCCAACAGGCACATGAAAAATTGCTCAAACATCACTAGTAATAAGGGAAATGCAAATCAAAACCACAATGAGATACCGCCTTACACCAGTAAGAATGGCCCACATCCAAAGAACGGGCAACAAGAATTGCTGGTGAGGATGTGGAGAGAAAGGAACACTACTACACTGCTGGTGGGAATGTAAACTAGTTCAACCACTATGGAAAGCTATGTGGAGGACCCTCAAGTTAATGAAAATGGAACTACCATTTGACCCAGCAATTGCTCTCTTGGGAATTTACCCAAAAGAGACCTTAATGTGGGTACAAAGGGACACCTGTGCTCGGATGTTTACTGCAGCACAAATTATAATTGCAAGATCATGGAAGCAACCTAAATGCCCCAAAACAGATGGCTGAATGAAAAAAATGTGGTATCTATACACAATGGAATATTACTCATCAATTAAAAATGACAAATTCGACGATTTTATGACAACATGGATGTACTTAGAAGAAATCATATTAGCAGAAACAAGTCATAAAAAGACAGAAACCAAATGGTTTCACTAATATATGGGATATAGTAAAAGAAAATAAACAAAAGACTTGAGGAAAAGTCAAAACAAGCTAAGCACCAAACTGAAGTGCACAACTTTGAGCAGGAGGGAAAGGGGGTGGGAATGGAGGGGAGGGTGGGGGGGGGAAATAAATCCCTGGGATTACAATGTTGTGAAATTTATATATAAATAAATTTAAAAAAAAGAAAAAATAAATCTCCCTGGAGATGGGCAGATACTCCTCATGGGCAACCTCCCTTGGATCAAGTTCCCAGTCAAGAATGGCAGCTCTCATTCATTCCGAAAAAGGTAAAGTAGATAGATGACCTTTCTGGACACTGAATCAATACTCAGATTTGGGGACACTAGTTCTTCATACTTGGTGGTTGATACTGTTATGCTGACCATTACATAAAACAGATAAACGTGGACCAATAATTTTCAAAAGAAATGAAAACTAGGAACTTTTTTATCTTGGGAGTTGTAACCTTTGCTCAGTTGCTGTCTCCTATTTATTATTCTTCATATTAAACTTCCTGGTGGACTTTTACTTTTCACTCCTGCCCCACAGACGCCTTTTTAGGTGTATAACAATGAGGAACTAGTAGCAGGCACCAAGGAGTTAGATTGCTTATCATGAATTTATTGTTTCCAAAATAAATGCTGGGTGATTCTCTACAGGGAAGTGGGATGCAAGGGGTGAAGTTGATTGAGAATGCAATTATCTATAAAAAGCAGCAGCTGGAAATTCTGTTAGACCAGGGATCAACAAACAAGGACCTGAAGGTCCCACCTCCTGGTTTTGTACAGTGCACAGGCAAGAAGAGATTTTTTACTTTCTGGTAACTAAAAAATACAAAGAATAGCACATGAAAATTACATGAAATGCAAATGTTTACAAAGTTTATAAGAAATAGAAATAAATAGAAAATTAAAAATAAAATTTCAAAATAAAAAATAATTAAAAATAAAATTTATGTATACAAAAGTGTTTCATTTTAAACTTCCTCTCTGGCTGCTTTCATGCTGTAGTGACAGAGTCAGGTAGTTGTGGCAGAGACATCCTGGCCAACAAATACTTAAAAGTTTCCTACCTGGTCCTCTACAGAAACCCATGCTGGCTCTTGCTTAGAGCAATATGCTGCTTTCACTTTTAATCATGAAGTTGGGAAGGGGTTAGAAATGAGGAGTTGGTGGTTGGGCACGGTGGCTCGTGCCTGTATACAGCCTATGAAGTGGCTGAGGCTAGGGATCACGGTTGGAGTCCCGCCTGGGGCCCATAGCAAGACCTAGTTTCAAAAAAAGAGCTGGGCGTGGTAGAATGTGCCTGCAATCCTAGCTACTTGGGAAGCTGAGGCTGGGGATTGCTTGAATCTGTGGTACCCCAGGCAACGAGAGCCTATGGTTCCACGGGCAAAAATAGTGAGACCTAGTCTCAAAAAAAGAAAAAAAAAAAAAGAAATGAGGAGATGGTGAAACCAAAAGGACTATTAAGTCTTAAGTATGTTTTCAGGATCTGGTCATATACCCAATTCTTTGTATCCTATATTCAAATGTATGGAGTAACACATAAAGACTGAGCTCAAATAGACTGAATGACTTCAGATTCTCTCCTCTTTTTATTTTATAGAAATTAACTATCTAAAATCAACAAGTTATTGATTCTTCTCTGGAACCACAAATGTTATAGTATGACCTAGGTTTCACGTAATTTTATGGAATATTATGATAAAATAAGTTAAATTTCCATTGATATTAGACTGAAAATGCTGAGGGAATGCTGGTCTGTACATAAAATAGATCATTATTAGAAATAAAATTACTTATTAGTAATAAATTTAATGTCATCAAACCCTTACCACTTTTGTGGGGGGCAAAATTTTTTCCCATTCAGTTGATTTCTTTGGTTTATTGTCTCTTTTGTTGTACAGAAGCTTTTCAGTTTGATGTAGTCCCAGCTGTTTATGTTTTTCTTCATTTTTTGACTCTCTTTAGATGTGTCATTAAAAGGGGTTTCTGAAGTGTAGGTCTTGGAGCGTTTTGCCCAAGTTTTAAACAAAGATCCACAAGGAAGTCACACAACTTAGCAAAAACAAAGCAAGAAGTCCAGTCAAAAAATGGGGAGTTAATAAGACTAATAAGACTAATAAGACACTTCTCCAAAGAAGAAATACAAATGGCCAACAGGCACATGAAAAAATGCTCAATATCACTAGCAGGGAAATGCAAATCAAAACAATAATGAGATACCACCTTCCACCAATAAGAATGGCCCATTTCAAAAAAAATGGGCAACATCAAGTGCTGGTGTGGATATGGAGAAAAGGAACACTTTTACACTGCTGGTGAGAATGTAAGCTGGTCCTGCCACTATGGAAAGCTGTGTGGAGGAACCTCAAACTAATGAAAATGGAATTACCATTCGACCCAGCAATTGCTCTTCTGGGAATCTACCCAAAGGAGACCTCAATACTTACACAAATGGCCATCTGTACTCGGATGTTTATTGTAGCACTATTTATAATTGCAAGGACATAGGAACAACCTAAATGTCCCAAAATAGAGGAATAGCTGAAACTGATGTGTTATATATACACAATGGAGGGTTACTCATCAATTAAAAATGACAAATTGATGACTTTCTAATAACATGGATGGACGTAGAAGAAATCATATTAGCAGAAACAAATCAGAAAGAAAAAGACAGAAGCCAAATGATTTCACTAATATATGGGATATTGGAAAAACAAACAAAAGACCAGGAGGACAAGTCAAAACATGCTAACAACCAAACTAAACTACACAACTGGGATGGGGGGATGGATGGGAGTAGTCAGGGAGGGGAAGTGGTGGGTGAACCACGGGGTTACAAAGATGTGAAATATATATATATATAAATTATTTATAAAAAATAAATAAAATTACTTTAGTGGTATCATCTCAAATAATTTGGAAGAAAATTGCTGAATCTAAGTTAATTTTAAAACCACAGTGAACTTTGAAGCACCAAAAATAAATATATTTCATATGTGCCCAAGTGAAATACAAGAATCTTATTAGAATTGGCATGATGTTAATAGCTGATGATGTAAATACCACAATTTTCAGCTGCTCAGTAATGATGAATTTTCTCTTCATATACATTTTTGACTTCATGGAAAACTATCAGGCCTCACTTGCTAATATGTGGTCAGTCAAAACTGATAAGCCTGGTAAATTTAAGATTAGTAGCTCAGGCTGTGAAGTCTGCTGTGTGATCTTGTTCTAATTTTCTTAGTTTCCTCAGTTGTACAATGGGTTTAGTAATATGATCTGTATTATCAAGCTGTTATGAGGTTTAAGAGAGAAAAACGCATGTGAAGTACATGATAACCATGCCTGGAATATAGTGAAAGATCACTGGCATTAGCTGTGAATAGCTTCTCTATCTTAGTCAAAATGATTTAGACATCCTGCTTTCAGGGAGAATGTGAGAATATTTTGTACCGTGCCTTCCTGAAGTCATACTGCAACTTATAGCTTGTGTGGGTCGCAGAATTTGGAATCAGAACACTTCCTAGTCACAGATCTCTGCCTCATTTCCTTGGGGTCGCCGTCTTACCCATCAAAAACACTATTCATGTGCCTCTCATTTTGAGCATTTTACAAATGCCCTAGAGTCCTATTAACATTCCTTTCTGGAGGCACACAGCTGGCACACCGCATGAGCACCTTCCCCAGTTTACTCAAGTTATGGCAAACACAGAAAATATTAATGTTTCTATGTCACCCTAGAGTGAGCAGATTATGTTTTTTCCTGACCAGAGATGCTGGCTAGGTGATGGTGTGGCAATCAGTGACTTTTCAGCATACCACTAACCATTTGTGCCTGTACCCTACATGTAGCAAGGAAGCACCATCGCTGAGCAGAGCCTGGGAGAGAGATCGTATAACAGATAATCCAAGAAAGCCAACTTTACCTACTTGGGAAGGGAATATTTGAAGGTCTTAGCTACTGTCTCTGAGTCATTGGTAGGTGGGGTAGAGAAGTAAGTAACCTCACTAAAGATTTTCTTTGTTTGACTACTGATTTTTCTAGTGTCTTGCCCCTGGTTCTGGTGTGTGTGTGTGTGTGTGCGTGTGTGTGTATGCATGCACATATTCCTATGATTACATGTAAGTTTAGAAATAAAGATTAGCCAAATGAGAACAAACAGGCTGTTTATACAAAGTTCACTATAACAGGAAGGTAGTTACCATCACTTGCATTTGACAGAAACTCAGAGGCAGTTGATAGATTGGAAAAGCTCTAAAGTGAGAAAAAGAGAGCTATCATATTGTATATTTTGATTGTAGGTTGTTGGCACAGGATTTCTGCAAGAAGGCTAAATAGAAGCAAGGCATTCTGTAATTGGTGTGGGAAGACAACTTGGCTTCCTCTGTTTGATCATGAGTTGGAAGCAGGGACAGAAAATGAAGGAACCAAATCATTGACCAAATTCTGAATTTTGTAGTCTGGTTGCAACACTTTTTGAGTTAGCAATCTAATGTCATATATTGAGCCTCTTAGTCCTCTCTTTTTATTATTCTCATGCTGGTAAGAGGCTGACTAATTTAAGATAAGCTAGAGATCTGGACTTTGACTTTTCAGAGACCATCTAGTTATCTTCCTAGTTTCAACATCTTCTTGACCTTTTTGTTGTGTTAACATGACTGTCATTTTACTCCTACAACAAAGAATGAGAACAATTATTGTCCCTGCAAGTTGCTTCAGTACCAGGAACACCAATTTGGCAACCCAAGCCTATAGAACAAATCCTGTAGGCCATAAGAATCCACATTGGAAAGCCATATATATGGTGAACACATCTGAAGGGAGAGAGCCTATGCTCCTAAGAAGCCATTTACACCAATGGCACTTCAATTAAAAAAAGTCTAGCTACTATTTTCTTAGGGCAGTATTTAGCTGGCTCTACCTTTTCTGCTTCATTGATGCTAGTATAGCAAGGTTGGATAGATAATATTCAGTACTACTATGACTAGAGATCCTGAGTAGTGCAATTAGATATTACTGCTTATACTAATGAGTTGAAACTGATCTGTATTGATCAAGGGTAGAAGTGGTGTTATTAATAACTTCTGCCAGAGTTAGTTATTACTTTGGTATAGATGCTTTTCTTTGTAAGATTCCCATCATAGGGAACATTACTCTGATTGCTTGCATAAATAGTGATATTTTCAGGTAGAATGTCTGAATAACCAGGGGTGACCTCATTTTGGAGCTCATATCCAGCCTCGATAATTTATAGAATTGTAGTCTCTGTTCATGAATAGGTTTTCAACTATCATTTCTAAAGTGCTACTGTTCAGGGTAATATCAGAATGAATATTTTCTGACCTGATGATTTTAATGAAAACTGAGATTAAAAGTGTCTTTATGGATGGACAATGGTCAGGCATCTTAAGAAAATGAGAGGCAGATGAAAAGTCTAACGGGAATTAGGTAGGGGTTGAGTGGAAGTTGTCCCCTATCAGAGGTCATCAGTTTGTTTCAAAGATCTTGGGTGAACCATCTACTTCTGAACATTGACTGTTTCCAGAGCATCGCTGAAGATCCTCAACTTGAGACCTCAAAATGCCTTTACAGTTCTGTGCAATTCTGTTTCTTTAGTTGTGAAACAGGAAAGAAGGGATTGATTTCTTTGCTGTCTGTTGTTAAGAAAGACAGTCTTTGTTCTTGAATAGATTTGATAATGTCTTTTCCTACAAGGTTCAAGAACAGTTTTTCTCTGGTGCTTCTTTTAATTGCCAGCTATCCTGGTGAAAGGTAATGAAGAAACTGTTCAAGAAGATGATAATAGTTTAACCAGGTGACTATAAGGTGACTATATGGGTGTTATAGATGAGTGTCTTGCAATATTTTGCCATATCTGTGTGCAACAGTAAAGAATCTAGTATTTTTAAGTGAACTTATAAAAATATATGGACTTTTCAGTTTTTCATTCATAGAGTGACTAATGTGTTCCTGAGGGAGTGGACCATGTGACCTCAGGGGATAGTGGGAGTCCCTTTGGCTTAGATGAAAGAGCTGCTGTTGGAGGAGCACTTCTTTCCCTCCTGAATGTGACTGAAAGTTATTTTTCATTTTATCCTGAAAGTCTCCTATAGTTTCATCTTTTCTCAGCTTGACTGAATTATGGTCTGATCTATTTTTACTGGAGATGTTTTGTGTATGACTTTTAAGAAAATTTTGCCCTCCTTTTCAGGCCTTTTTTCTTTTCTTTTTACCCTCAGGTTTATTTTGGAAAGAGAGTTCCTGTAGGTTCCTGTAGGTCCTTTCTAGAGCCGCTCAATTAACTTTTGTCTTTCCAGATTTAGATTGGGATAATCATGAGTACAAGTTCATAAAATTGATAATTCTGGTTGTATGCTCTAAAAAAACATCCTAAATTCTTCTAAAAATCATTGCTAGTTTTTTTTTTTTGGATTTAAGAAAACCCTTAAATATAGATCTTCAATCAACTCAATAACCCAATATCAAACTCATGAGCTGGATGAATCCAGAGGTAGCTGGCATCTTAGTGTCATTGGAAAGCCGTCGGGAAGTGTAGCAGCTCTGAATAAGGGCAAATAGAATTGGCAAAGATGGGGAAGTAAGAAGATCACAAGGATAAGAGGAAGAGAGAGCTCCATATAGGGAAGGAAGTGGAGGATTAGGTAGGGGAGTGCTTACTAGGGAAATGAATTTAGCTTGTTCTTGCCTAAGGTTATTTAAATGTATGTTAGCTTTGCCCAAAGAATCTTCAGTGAGGAAACTTTTGAATTAGAATTTTGTTTGGAGGTCTTTTCTTGCCGTTAAAAAATACTGCCATTGGGGCCGGGCATGGGGGTGCATGCCTGTAAGCGGCAGCCTAGGAAGCCACGGGTGGGGCCAGGGATCACGGTTCGAGTCCTGCCTGGGGCACATAGCAAGACCTAATTCCAAAAAATATAGCTAGGCGTGGTGGCATGCACCTGTAATCCCAGCTACCTGGGAAGCTGAGGCTGGGGATTGCTTCAGTCTGTGATACCCTGGACAGTGTGAGTCTGTGGTTCTACAAGCAAAAATAGCAAAACCTAGTCTCAAAAAAAAAAATACTGCCAATGGGTTTGAGAAATAATCTTTTCTCCTTTAAGTCACATCTCAAGATTAAACTACAATTTTCTTTAAGTCAGATATTTCCTAAATTGTCCTTTAACAATAACTTTAGTGAAATTAGACATACAGATGCAAGAATTAGGATTATAATTTGTGTATATTGGAAAGATTTTTCTTTCTCCTGGAGCAGGAAACAAGTAGGACTTAGATTACCCTGGGTGAGCTGGTAACACTTGTTCAAAGTGTGCTTTGTGTGCTTATTGTCGTACACCTTCAACCTGACAGTTGACTGCCTTCAACGTGGCCTAACAGTCCTTGCCCCCAAACAGGGAAGACAGAGGGAGAATGTTCTTCCTGGAATAATACCAAATTCTAAGAGGATGAAAATCTTCTGGTTACTTGATTCTTCAATGTATTGTCATCTTCATATTCAATTCTTCTTTCCTTTTGTATCACAAGAGTGTCATGAAGAAATGAAACTGCCTGTTACACTGTTATTTGCTTCTGTACATGGCTGTCCTAATAGTTACCAATGGCAACCATCCTGTTTACCTCTCCCAAAAGAGACTAAGCCATGAGGGGCCACCATTCTCTACTGGATGGATCTGCCCATTGTTGGGCAGACAGGAATCATCTAGAAAGCTTAGACTTGAAAGATGCAAGAAAGGCTGTGCTGTGAGGGAGGCAGAGGCTTCTCCTAGCTGTGGAACAGAGCTCCTGAGCAGAGTCTCTCTGCTCCTGTGGGAGAGTCTTTCTCCAGAGGAAGAACAAAAACCAACCATCCAACCAACCAAAAAAAAAAAAAAAAAAACCCCACAAAAAATAGCTGGGTGTGGTGGCATGCCTGTAATCCCAGCCTTGGGAAGTTGAGGCTAGGGTTGGACTTGAGTTCATGATCCCTATCAGGAGGTGCCCACTATTCCCTCTTTGCAGGAAATAACTAATTACTCCTTATGAATAGGATTGTATATAATTGTTTCTTCATTTTCATAGGAGAAAAATTAGTTTCAGGCACAGTGGAGATATACTTAAACCAGTTGCTGGGAGTGGAACTGAAAGGAATTTTCCACATACCACCAAAATTAATAATCCAGAGTGTTCCAAAAACTGGATTCCCCTCTGGTCTCTTGTTCCTCAGGAAGGATTTGGACCCTGCTGCTAGAGAAAGGGCCAGTTCACCTGCATGTGGTTTCTGGACCCTGAAAAAAGTATTATCTTGCATGGAAGATGTAAGAAGCCCTGGTCTCTCTTTCTAATTGCTCTAAGATGCTGAGGTATCTTCCTTATTTTGGGCCTTCATGTTCTTAATCGATAAAGCAGAAAGTTGGATAAGATAGAGCCCAAGGAATCTTGCAGCTGTAAGACTTAAAATCCCTCCTTGATTGCTCAGTAGTCTGGTCTAGGGAATTTTCTTTCCTGTGTTTATCCTGGTTTTGATGGATCAGTGTCTTTTCTTCCGTTTGGCAGGACATACTGTGTTCAGTCTTTATCTTGTCTTACTGGGAACTCTCCTAAATCCCCCAACAGGATTGGCTGGGCATTAAAGTGCTTTCTGCATCAATGGAATTATCTCACCTTGCTTTCTGTAGAAGTGATATGTGTATGTGTGATTGAAACAGGGTTTTTTGGGAGCAACTTTAGTTCCTGAGTGTGAGTCATGATTTTCAGCCTGGATTGCAGGGGGAATAGTGAGGATAACAAGGAAGTCATGCTGTCTTTTCAGGTCTTAGTGTTCCCTGGGTTTTAGTTGTCATCTGTGCCCTTACTTTATATGAGATTTATGATGCATTTCTTCAAAGAAAATACAGAAAACTGACCCTGTGGTCATGACCCCATCCCCGAATTTTCTGTATTATTCCTATTAACTTAGATTGGCATGGTTGACCATTGTCCGCCCTAATAGGTAGTTCTGGATCATTTCTTGCTGCCTTTGAGGGTACCCCATGGCCCAGTGTTTTCACCTCTGAACCATGCTGTGTTTGTTTTAATTTTTATTTTTACTTACTTATTCCTCTTAATTAAATTGCTCTAGCTACGTCGAATATTGGACCTTATCTGTTGATCTCTGTTGGAGATCTTTTTGATAATTTATATCATTTTCTTTTGAAATCCCCTCTCCTCTCACTCCTTCTCCCCCTATCTCCTCTTCCCTTTTCTTACCAGGTTAAATTAAATATCCTTTTGACCTGTTCTGTTTTAATTCTATGTCCTGAATATCAAAGATTTGATATTGCTACTTATTGCCTGTTGGCTCTTCTTTGAACAAACATCATTTTTCTCCATGTTTCATCTTATCCTTTGATGTCCTTATCTTCCACAATATCTTTATCCCATAAATATATCTTCAGTCCACCCTCTTGTCCATCTTCATCTTCTGTAGTTTTGTCTTGGGTAGCAGCTGCTTGCTGGTCTTTCTGTCTGCAGTTGAACCACAGAATCCACCATATACCCTGTAGCATGTCTGATAAGACTTACTATTAGTCCCTCATCTTCCTCTCAGATCCAAATGCTTTATCTTTACAACAGAGTCATCTTACTGTATGCATGGATCTTTCCTAGATTCATGCTTCTGTTTGTATGATTACCCCAAGCCTGGATGCCCATTTCCTTCTGACTTGCGAACTCTTGTTCATCCTTCAGTATCCAACTCTTTCAAATTGTCTCATTACTCCTGGATCGGATCTCTTCCTCGTTGTAGCCAGGAGAGGATATTTTCATTTTGTATTTGCTTCTGTCTTTCTTTCCTATTAGATTATAAGTTGGTCAAGAACCAACCTTACTTTCTTTTTAAAGTGTCTCACATCTGTCATAGGTGGCCTGGAGAAGAGGTTGAGGTTGTTAGGAAGCTTTGTTGGCAGAAGGCAGCATTCAAATCCTAACACACCAACTATAATACTTTGAGTAAGTCACTTTGTCTGTAATAACCTTATTTCCTGACTTGTGAAGTGAGAGAACATGTACTTTTCATAGTGGCTGTAAACATTAGAGACAACGATCAAGTAGTTAATAGAGTCTCCTTTGCAGGGCAGCCACCAATGTTTATTGTGTGATGATCAAATGGTGCTTCTCTTTGGTTGCTTTCTCTGATATCCTTATTCTCCTAGTTTTTTGTTTTTCACTTCACTTTTTTTCCCCCTGATCTCATTTCTGAGCTGTATATTCTTGTCATGGGTAAGCAGATTCATTTGTAGGAGGGTGACAAGGAGTTGAGAAGAAAAAAAGGAAATTGAGAAACTGCTTTCATTTGGACAGTGAGGATCCAATTTTAACTTGACAGTTGTTCTGTGATAGACTCCCCAGTCTGGTTAGAACACGAGGCATGATGATAATATGGTGGTGTTTTTAGCAAATATGCCAGAATTTGCATCTATACACATCTTTGCAAATTCATGCACACATGCACACATGTTGAAGTAAATACTACCCGCTGAGTTAACCTCTTTTTGAGGTGTTACCTTAGACTATTCCCCCTTCCCAGGGATTTTTTTTCACTTAGCAGTCTCTTCTGGTTCTTTTTTTGAGAATTGCATATTTTTTAGTCTCGCCTCATGATAATTAAGCTGACATTACTGACTAATAATCACAACCTACATGTATTGAACCTTAGGAGTCAGGCAGCATATGAAATATTTTATATTTGATATGGATTTATATGGTATGCTCATATCATCCTATCCTATCCTATCCTACCCTATCCTACCCTACCCTACCCTACCCTACCCTACCCTATCTATCACATGGTATAATATCACATCATATCGTATCATATCATATCATATCATGGATTATCTCATTTCACTTTTATAAGATGCTCGGGGATAGGGACCACCATTCCATCTTATAGTTGAGGATAAAGAGCTATACCCTCATCCACAGTTAGTAAGTGTCAGAGTTGAGATATGAACTCAAATTCAAATATGCTGTAGGGGCGCCTACAGCATATTTTCAGATGTAGTTATCTTTGAAAATCAGTCTACATCTGTACAGTGAGGTGATAGTTGTATCATGTTGCTCATATTGAATATATAAACTAGATTAAAATATGTTTTTTTTTCTATTAACTATCTCACACACTTGAATAGGGACCTAAAAAAGCAAAACAAAACAAAACTAGAAAGATCATGTTAGTTGCCATTTAAATGTACCACGGTCCCTCTTTTACCTTGTGCTAATAAATATTTGGAAGTTTTAAGGAATGTGTATATGAAAAGTAAAACAACATATTATGGTAGTTATTCTTTCTCATGGGGTGTGAAAATAAAATTCTCACATAAAAGGAAAGAGAGGAGGATGGGAACTATAGTGTCTGGGCCAGTCGCTTTAGAAATGCTGTTTCATTCAGTAAAGAATCATAGTCATTTTTGTTCTTATGTTCTAAATGAGGGACTTGAGGACCAGAGAGGTTTAAGGTCAGTAACAGTAAACTAGTTTTCTGGCTCTAGAGCTCATATTATTTCCAGTGGATGGCATATCACAGGGAGAGCAAGCATTTATTCTTTTGTAACCAGGACACTTTCGCTCTGCTCAGTCAGCATGGGGTTTGTCTTTATCCATTATTTGCAGAATTAGGGCAGAAGAAGTCTTTTGGAGGAGAAAAATGTTATATGAACAATATGGTTTAATATGGCAGGTTGATGTCTCAGAATAGAATCTGCACACCTGTAGTGGGAACTATAAATGAAAAGATTTCTGAGAAGTGATTTCCTTGGTGCTTGCAATATTTATTTATACTTAAAAAATTACATTATGGGACATGATGTACTTAATCTCTTAGATTACTGATTCCAGAGGATGTAATGGCTCATTAAAGTTTAACAATGAAATATGAAATCAGGCTTTCTGAAATGATCCTTGATTTTCAGTTAGCTGGAATGTTCAAAGTAGTGTGATGCAGCTCTCAGTGTGAGACTGAGACCTGCGTCCAGAGAGTAATGAACCCCAGGAATCTCTCCTGTGAACACACATGGGAAGCAAGCAGAGTGGCTCCAAGGTCAGACTTGGTTCTGGATGCTCACACTGCAGAGATGTCAATTCCAGCTTCAGTCAGTCTGGGCATGGATGGACTGTGGGTACAGGGCTATGAAGTCAGATTGCCTGTGTTATAATCCCAGCCCACACCTCACCAGTAGAGTGATCTTGTGAAGTTCCTCCCCCCCCTTTTTTTTTCAATTCTTTAAATCACTACATCAATTAATGGTTTTTTGGGATACTTCCTCCTCCCCCTGATGCCCCCTCTGGTCAATCAGACCCCTCTCTCTTGTTGTTTATTAAATCTGTAGTAAGTCTTTTAGTCTCTTTCCTGTAGCAGTGTCCTTTCACTGGGTGAGGGACCATGTTCTTGGGACATGGTAAATCATGCTGGTAGGTTTTTCAGTCTTACCCTTGCATCGGGCAACCAGTCTGTGCTCATTTGTAGTTTGTCAATGTTTTCTCATTGTTGGTTATCTGTCCATTCTGTTCTCGGTGTTGTTTTGCTGCTTCTTCACCTTATAGTTCTGGCATTTGGTTTAGGGGGCTTTGCCCCCTGTATTTGTTGGTGAAGAAATTTCTCCATGGTTACAGGCATCTGTGAATGACTGTTGCAGATTAAAACACATCCACTCAAGTGCTTTGTGGGAGTGTTGTGAGGTCCTTGGGGAACCTAGACAGTATCAGAATTTTGTACACCCCCAGTACACATTTCCTGTTACTCTGGATAAATCTAGACCTGTGTGTATTGACTAAGGAGATGAGAGTGTTATTTTGGGTGGTAGGGAGGTAGTATTATCAAGGGACTTGTAGCCCATTGATTTAAGTAGGTGGATATTTCATACAGGATTGTTAGTGAGTTGAGATGTTTCTTTCAGTTTTAAATGGTTAGCCAATGACTGCTTTCACACTATGATGACAGATAGATGAGATGTTAGAGAATATATGACCTGCAAATGCCTAAAATGTTTGCTCTCTGACTATTTATAGGAAAGCTTGCTGGCCCCTGATTTAGTGCCCAAGTTTTGCTGTCAGATGTGGACTTGAGTCCCAGCTCCACTGATTATTACCTGTGTGATTCAGGCATGTTACTTTTGACTTAGCCTCAGTTTTCTCATCAGTAAAGTGAGTATAATGATATAAACCTAATATTGGAAAATCAAATCAGGATATAAACCTAATATTGGAAAATTAAATTCAGAGAATAATGTGAGACCATTTTGGTTGGAGTTGGTCAGGGTTGGTTACTTAGAAAATGTGGAGCTTGATTTAGCCCATTGAATTGTGGAAAATGTCTAGAATCTGGGTAAACAGACATAAGATGAGGAGAGAAAGTTGGAATAAAGGCTCCATGAGAGTAGGTACTCAGCCAGTGTAGGTGGAATGAATAAAGAGAGGGCTAGATCCTTGTATGTCTGAAAGTCTGGAGGAGTTAGATGTGAGTGAACAAATGAAGGGGCTAGACAGATGCCAAGCAGTTGTCTACTCAAATTCCAGATTAGATGTTATCCAGGAATTAATCCACCCATATGAGTTCACCTACTCCTGTATAACCTTGTTCAGATGAACTTCATGACTAGACCACTCACCCCAGGCCCTGGATTTGCTGTTTCTTGATACTGTTTTGCATGTGCTACGGGATCTGGCAGTGGTAAACTTTTAAACTACATTTAGCACACATGCTGCCAGTCTGGGTCAGCTAAGGGTTGCAGGCCCCGGTGGCCACATGGCCAAGCTCACATGGCTCACATCTTGAATTTCTCTCTCTATCTGATCTCCATATTGCCTCTGATTTAGAATTTGAATTTGAATCCTCCTCTTTGTTTGCATACTATATTTTGATCTTTCGCTTTTTAGGAAACCTGTTTTACCTTGACCATTTCACTTCTTTCTCCCCCTACCTCTTCCCTGAAGGGAAATTTTAACTAGCTTAGGAAAATTACATTTGAGAAGGTAGGCTTTTTTTTTTGAAGGAACTTCAGAGAATTCCAAATGAGACTGTTAGTAATTGTCAAAGTTCCCCACTGTGCTGAATCTCTCATGCCCCCTTTAGAAGTAATTTGTGCCTGATTGTACAAAGCAGCCATTGTCCTTCACAACTGGTTTGGGATTTGAGTCTTTGAGAGGTAGGAAACAGCAAGCGCTAATGGTGGTGCCTGCTTAGCCCTGCTGACTTGTGCTGAGCTGTGAGGCTGTCTGAGTCACTGGGCTTCTGTGGATGGCCTCTCTAATTGTGTGTAAGCAAGATGCTCCTGAGGAATTTCGGAATTGCATGGCCCTGTCCAGTGTGATTCATCAGTTCTCTGTGGAAAGCAGAGTGCAGGAGCAACAGCAGTTTTGGAGCTTTTTCTGCAGTGTGGGCGTGGTCCCAAAGGTTTTAAATTATTTTGGGATTCAATGGACTTGTTTTCTGTTTAGCAAAGAGGGAAAGAGGAGGAGATTATACTCTGATGCAGGGTTATACTGGCACAGAGATACACAAGATGGAATTTCCCGACTTGGTAGAACATTCAGTGGGATGGTCATTTGACTCATTGTCTGGGAAAAGGCTTAGATTCTGTATGTTGAAAGGGGGATAATAGCTTTCCCTCCTTTCTAGAATTATATATGTTTTCTTCTTAATATACACACAATTCCTATGTCTGCTAACTAACGATGGGGGCTCTTTTCATTCAGCAAGTATTTCTGACATGCTTTGGAACAATGTTCTCTTACCTCACAATGATCTGTGACTTAAGAAAAAATAGAATCATTTTTGAAATCTGGTTCATTTGCATGTCTTTGATTTTCCTCTATTTAAGGGGTGAGTGGGTGCATAAAGAATAAACACCTTCTAGCCCGTGGCATTTGAAGATGCTTCTGGGTGTCTCTTTTTGTTGCAGTCCCACATAGTGCATAGTGTTTTTTTTTTTCTAAACCAGGATTTGTTCCCTAACTCAAGTATACAGGTGCCAGAGGCTGCTGCTCTGAGTATAGCTATATTAATTCCAGAAGTAAATTAGCCTTTAGTAAATTCAGAGTAAAAGCTCTTAATTTGGAAAGACTGTATTAACCATTGAATAAATTAACTGTAGTGGAAATAAAGTTTACTGTATCTTTGAAAGAATTTTTAATGCAGAAAGTATCACTTGAACCCTCACCATACTTGGAAAGTAAGCAAAGGCTGAAAAAGATGAGATGATGAGGAACTCATGTTGCCCCCGTATAAGGGCATGCAGGTTTATCTTGGATTTATCTTGGTTTATCTTGGAGAGTTAGGATAAAACAGAGAATTTACATTGTTGTCTATCATGGCTTTTCAAATTTGGTACTTTGGACTGGATAATTCATTGCTGTGTAGCTTTCTGTGTGTTCTAAGAGGTTTAACAGCTCTCCTGGCTTTTACCCACTAGATACCAATAGCACTCTTTCCCTAGTCTTAATAAGGAAAAATATCTTTAAACATTGCCAAATGTCCCTTGAGAGAAGAATCAACGCTGGTTGAGGACCACTAGTGTAGATTATAATTAATCCAAGCACCAAAAGAAAGAGGCAGGGCCACTGCTGCTCAGGTGAGGAGCCATATGGGGAGGGCTGTGAGGCTTTGCAAATGGTTGTTCATCCGCATTGTAGAGGGAATAAATATTTGTACCCATTTGTACTGTGTTATACAAGTATTTGTAGATTATATAGTTGGAGAAAACCAGAAATACATTTAAAATTGTTATTGAGCTCCAAGTAGCCTTGGCTATTCTGTATGTTTTCATACAGAAAATCCTAGAAATGGTTTGACTTTGACTTATTTAAGTGCCTGGTTTGACTTTGAATATGGGCTCTCAGGTTTGAACTTTCCATCTTTCCCCAATCTTATTCTGTGTTCCGTTCTTAAGGAATGTTTCCAGCATCCTATACCTACCACAGTCAAGCCATACACTTCAAAGCCATCCTTGGTTCATTTATTCTTCTTTATAATCCTGTCAAAATTGACTGCAAATTCCTGTTGTTTCTCTTCCCCAAGAGTCTCTGGTTCAATTCTCTCCTTTTTATTTTCCGCATTGCTTCCTGAAGATAAGATTTTGCCTTTTTAGCCTGAATACCTGTAGTTGTTACCTTTTCTCTTCTTCCTAATCTTTTCTTCAGATTTTAATTTTTTTAAATGTCATACTGGCTATGTAGTGTCCCTTATAATGAATATAGAATGGCTTTCCATCCCCTTCAGGATAAAATATAAAGATCTCCCATGGTAAGCCCTGTCCTGATAACCACTCCAATTCATCTGCTTCTTGAGTTTCTCCCACTTCAAGAATCAGATGTTACCTTAAAGTAACCTTCCTCAACCTTTCCTTTTCTAGGGTGAATCCCTAGGATATTTTCCATTACAGGCAATATTAATTGCTTTATTCTTGCCTCAAGCATGATCTGTGATCTTCATAAGGGCAGGGGCTCTGTCTGGTTTCCCCTGTATGTCTAGGTTCTGTTGATGAGCCAAGGTCATAGTGGAGTATGGTGAGTGTTTGTGGCTGCATACATGTGTGAATGAATGAATCCACATGCCAGAACTACATCTGTGCACTGGTTTTCCAGGCACTCTGCCACCTCTTTGAACAAACTTCCTCAAAATAGTTCTCCTGGTTTTCTGGGTGCGAACCTCCTTCCTCTTCACATCTGTCACTTCGAATGTGATTCTGCAGTCTTTGGAAATGAGCACATAATGAGCTGCCTCATTGTCTGAGTTGTTAGCTTTCTTCTCCTCACCTCTCTTTTTTTCTTTTTTTTTCAGGTAATGATGCCCTGAATCACTGTCGAGAATAAACTTTTCAAGGTTATGGTCTGTAAATTAATATTCTTACCAAAAGAGCTATTTCTTTGCTAATCTTACTTCAAATTATATTATCTCAAATACTAAAGGAAAGAAAAAAGGACAGTACAAAATGTCTAATGTTTTATAACCTATAGTAGTTCTGCTTTATTTTCCTTCCTACTATTCTGTCAGTTTTGATAAGGGCAGTTATTTGATCTGTCAAAATAACTCCTTTTTAAAATCTTTTACCAGGAATGTACTTTCTTCTTTTTTAGAATTAAAGCTTTAAAGAATCACTCTTTAAAGAATAATAATAAGATTGTCCCATGGTTAAAAAAGCATCAATATTGGATACAGATGATATAGAACATGGATCAAAAGTTGTGCTAGCGAGAATGGTCCCTGTCTTCGCAGATTTGGGTGGCTATGTAGACAAAGTGGGTACCTTGCTTCATTAGAGAGTGTCATTGTTTTCCTCTTCTCTCCCTTAGATTTCTTCTCCTCCTCATGACAGACCTTTTTAACTTTTCTAAACTGTTCTTTTAAAAAAATTCTATTTATTGAGATAACCTGTGTATGATCTAGGACTATAGCTCCACACCACTTCAGATGTATGTTACCACACTCTGTCCTGCACCAAATCCTCCTTAATTCTGCATGCCTAAGTCCACAATAGATGTTCAGTGCTATTCTAACAACTATCAGAATCATGTTTTGTCCCTCATGGTTATTTTAAATTGATCCCTTTTCTACTGATCCAAGAGTATTGCCTGTCTCTGACCTCCCCTCTTTGGCTTCATTCTGGTCTCTTCTGGCCTTTCAGACGAGATCGGGCGTGTTCAGGGTGGTATGGCCGTAGACTCTTCTGGCCTTTCAATGAGGAGCATTGTGTTTTCAGGGTTTATTGTGAGCATGGACTCATTCACTCTTCTTCATTTCATTAGCATGTCTCCCCTTCTCTTCAGTTTTTGGTGTCTCCAGCATGTGTTCTCGAAATTCACATTATAAATGTCTTTTTTTCCTAAGAATCTTTCGTTTTGAAATTTCCTGAATCTGTCAGGAAGCTTTAAAATCAGATAAGTTGACTTGAATTTTGTGTCAAGTATGAGTCAATGGGCTGAAGATATAATAATTCTCCAAGCAGTGTTTAGGGCATGGCCTTTGTACCAACCATATGGACTCTGCAGAGATCTTTTATGCCTTCTTTTCTGACTCTTCAAGAGTGGGGCTGTGGATTTTAGATAGTTTGATTCTTACTATAGTTGACAGTGAGATCTTGTGGAGGTGAAGCAAAATCAGTTGATTTAGGGAATGGCGTATTTTTCTTTCGTAATGATAACACAAAGGAACCTGTTGGAATAAGGAATAAGAAATTAACCCCTTTCTTTCAACTCCACCCCCAACTCTCATATCACGGATGTTTCTTTGTTGCCCAGCAGGTGGATTCCACATTTTCTGTTCTGTTAGGCATCCCAGGTGGCAAGCATCATGCTGCTTTGAAGTATGCTGTGGGGTTGATGAAGCCTAGCAGGGAAATGCAGCTAAGCCTTTAAAAGGGCATGATTTTTCAGTTTGCATTTGTTAATTATAGAGCCAGTGTGTCTTTCTCTTGGAGATTGGGTAATTGTACATGGGGGGCTTAGGAGGTAAGTGGGTGTGTGCCCTTATGCCTACCAAATGGTCGACATATTCAAATGACGCCTTCTCCATTTTGGAACCTTAGGTGTTGGTGAGATGAGCAGAGGGTAATTTACCACAGAATCAAGCTCTAATTTCATTGTCACCATTTTGACTTGTATATACCAGGCCTACTCTCTTTGTGTCATTTAGAACTTTAGAACAAACTGTTCTGTAAATATTACTTAAAAAATAATGTTGTACTACCAACTTCTTCTAAAATAAACTTTTAAAGCCTTACTTTAGATATTTTTTCTCCTCTGTTAATTCTTTCTAACATTGGATTTGAGATTTTTTGAGGGTTTTAATCATGTAGTATCTTTAGTTATTTAGTATCTTTCATTGTGGTAGTAAAAGAAATATGGCAAGGAAAAGAAGCCTATTGTTGGCTTACCAGTATAGTTCAGAGTTTTGTAGGTAACTATGAAAATGTAAATAAATTTGATCTTGTCATCTTAGCCAAGAAAATGGAATCCATTGAATGCATGTGGATCTAGCATAGGACAGGCAGTGGTACAACAAATTGTGCAGGCAGACTGCTCCTATTTCATCAAAACTATACAGAGTGTTAAAGAAATTTGAGCCAATGTCTAATGACCTGGAGACTTCACATAAAAAAAAACTTGTTTTATTAGCCTTTCTTCTGTATCCACACAAGGCATACACTTTGTATTCCCCACTGACTCCACAGCTCCCTATTTCTCTCTGAGTTGGAAGTTGAGTATAGTCACATTCTGAAGATATTGGAGCTCCACTATGCCTCAATGACTTCTCTCCTGTGTTCTATCTAGCCTTCTTGATTCATTCTGGGGTGGACACTTCAGTCTGTAGTCTCTGGTGGAAGGAAACAGCTCATGTGTCCTGGGTTCTAGACTCAGCTCTGTTGCCCACTGAGGCTTATCCTATTTGGCTCACTGGTTCTTTGGATTTTTGATGAAAATTAGAAGGAAAGATTTGGAGAAGAAACAAAAGCAATAGTGGAGGAACTAAGACTAGAAGGAGAAATTAAGGCTCTTAAGGAGTAAGGCCATTGAATAATTTGAGAGCATCAGGTAGAATCTTGAGTAAAGATAAGAACTGTGTGTCCACTTCATAGTTCTCAAGAAAGGTTGGTGTGGATTAGAGTTGTTTTGAAGTTGCAAAACTGTGTTCATGTCAGTCAGAGACTAATTCAGAGACAGAAATGATGCCAATTATTTTAACAGAAAATTTAGTATTAAAAATGACCAACTGGTATTGAAGAACTGAAAAAGCCACAGGACACCTTAAAGAACTGTGGAAGTAGCAACTGCAGGATACATTTGCTATTTGAGGGTTGGGTCATTAAAATTTAGAAGCTTGGAGGAGGGAACCTGTAGAGCTAAGCTCACATCTTCAATATGATGAGTGGTGCTGAGGCCTTGAAGCTTGGAGAAGGGAAGCTGAGACTCTGGTTCCTGGACCTCTGAGATGTGGTCTGCCCACTTGATAGAGTTCGAGCTCAGCTCAGGATAGGGGTCTCTAGGGGACCCAAGGAGGAGGCAGTCTAGGTCTGTGATCTCTGAGTGGACACAACGAGACTGGGTCTAAAAAGATTGCAGACTTGACAGCTGCATGGGATGAAAGCTGGAACTGCTGGAATAAAGCAGCATACTGGGTCATGGTCATCGGAGCGGCAAGCCAGTGAGAAGCAGACAGGAAGGATCAGGCCCCATGTTCCCTCTCCAGTCTCAGCGCTGGCTGGCAGATATTGCATTTTCTCGAACAGATAATAGTTGCATGAACGGAATCTACTCAAATAGCGTATTTCACTAGTGGCATCTGCAGTGGGACAGAAAAAATGTTGAGTTTGAGCTGGGTACAGTGGCTCGTACCTGTAAGCTTCAGCCTATGAAGCAGCTGGGGCTAGGGATCAAGGTTTGAGTCCTGCTCAGGGCAACACAGTGAGACCTAGTCCCAAAAAATAGCTGGGCGTGGTGGTGCACGCCTGTAATCCCAGCTACCTGGGAAGCTGAGGCTGGGGATCACTTAAGTCTGTGGTACCCTGGGCGACATGAGCCTTCAGTTCCATGGGCAAAAACAACAAGGCCTATTCACAAAAAAAAAAAAAAAAAAAAAAAATGTTGAGTTTGGATATAAACTCCTGTGAGCCTGGTCCTACCACATTCAACGTGTTGCTCTATGCACAGGCACCGCTGTTAACTTCTGGGCTGCATTTTTAAATACATGAACTAAGGATTACAATTTTCACATTTATCCTTGTAGTT
>PVHY01008275.1:0-62649 GCA_004024945.1 Uropsilus gracilis
CCCCCCAGGGTGATCTCCCACCCAGGGTCACCCTGCTCTTTTATCCTCTCCTAGACCCAGGATAGCCCTCTCACACATGTGCCACACTGGGCCCCCAGCCTGTACAATCTTGTGGAGGCGCCATATCACAGGTGCTGGTCGTCGAGGCTAATGGCGGAAAGGTAATAACCCTAAGAATCAATTTACCCCCATGGTAACCCCCAGGGGAAATCTCACTGCTTGGAAAGCACTGTTCTAAGTGCTTTTTATGATTTAGGTTTTCATTTCTTCCAAAGATGGGTAGAAATCACCCTCGTTTCACCAGTGAAAGCAACTTAGACACAGATGAAGTGTTTTCATCAAGTTTCCAGAGGTACTACATGGCGTGGCTGTTAGGAGCCACAATAACTACTGGAGAATTATGCGCTGAATGGAACACATCTGCTCTTATTTTATCTGGCTTTAGCACACTAAAGAGGAATTTGCATAGTCCTCCGGTGAGTGGCAGCTTCTGTCCTCTGATGTTGACTAACCTTACAGACAGTCCCCAAATATAGCAGCAAGTTTACCAATCCCCTGTCCCCTGCCCCCATGTATTCCACGGAGAAACTGTATTTTGCCTACTCTGTTTTTTTCCTAATTCGCTTCTTCCTCTCCTTGTTTAGCACATTGTAAACCATTCCTTCACACTGCATAAAAAGTTTTTTAGGGCCTAATAAACTCGCTGGATATTTCATGCTTGCATTCAGTCCAGTCTCTGCTTGAATCATTTCTCTCGTCCTCATCCATCCTTTCTCATTCCCACCTCTGGTCTCCAACACTGGGTTTCAGATTCAGGTGGTTTTCTAAAGCCTGAGATAAAAGAGAATATCATTTGTCCCCACCTGGAGACAGTTCATACACCTGGTGAACTTGGCTCGTCAGAAACTTCAGTCCCGCATCTTTCTGATCCATGCCTCACTGGGATTACTGGATCATGTGGTAAATCTATTTTTAATGATTTGAGAAGCCTCTCTACAGACCTTAGATATTTGATTGCAGAACTGGAGCCCCCAAGAGGGAAAATAGAGAGAGGGACAAAAGGGAAGAGAGGAACCAAGAGGCTGTGATGGAGGAAGAATTATGGCATGTTTGGTGGTGGGTGTGATGCAGTAACATGCCTTTGAAGGTATGTGCAAGGATACCCTTGAATATTCATATATAATCATAGGAAATATTGTAAAAAATAATTACTTTTACAAAATAATTAAGAAAAAATAGGAAACTCAGACAACTTTCTCAGCATCCCTAAAATTCCCAGGCTTCAGTGCGGGATAACTATATGTATTTTTCTGTGTTATATGGATTGATTCAATAAGTCTTCCTCTTAAAACAGCCAGAAGACTAACATCCAATTGTTCTTAAAATTTCGTAGGATAAAGGATTATTAAATTGCATCAGTCCAAATTTCACTGGAACCCCTTAAACTCCTAGGGACCAAAGACATCTGTTTTGTTTCCTCACACATCATAATTGTTGAATAAATAAACTGCTACTGTGAGAAAGATCAAACAGAAAATCACATCTTTTGGTTTTGGGAGCTTTATTTTGCATGCCAGAAATCTTAGACTCCCCCAAAGCAAGTCATTAAATGCCCAAAATAGTCCCTGAAGATAATCCAACTCACTCTTGAAGGAGTCACAAATCCCTCAAATGAGTGTATTCATTCTATGGAGTCTGGGGAATTTAGAATTAAATGAGCAGTTCACAGTTCTCAGAGGATGAAGGAAAGGCAAGGACATATTAAAATAAAAACTGGAAGGTTTAAAATGTTTTCCTAAATTCTTGAGCATAATACTATTGGATTTAGTATTCTAATTAAGGAGATTAAATGGTTTAGCAAGTAGCTTGAAAATGGGTAAGCTGGAATTTTTCACAGCAGAGTAAATATTTCTAATTCTATTTTCCTGAAGGCTAGAAAAGTTACATGCACTCATCTTTATCTCTATAGCACTGAGTCAAAGTGGGTTTTGTTTACAGTCATTAGAGTGGAGAAAAACAATTTTCAAATATTGAACTAGGATCAAGCTAAACAAAAATCACCAAATCTTGAAATACTCAACTGCTAACTAGCAGATTAGCTGGTAATTCCCAATTCAGTGGGAAAATTGTCTCATGCAGTTTTTTGTCTCAGCAGATGAAAGTGCAGTTAGGGTTCAACAAGAAGTCATGTTCTCAAGTAACTTCATTCTCTACACTTTTACTATCTCTTCTTGTCTCAAATTCCTCAGTTTCACCATTAGAACTCTCACAAACCATCCCTTGTCCATCCATACCCCTCCCTAAACCTTTCCCAAAGTTTTTGACATTTATTCTAAGAAATGATCATAAAAGTGATTCATTGTTGAAGTTCAAATTTAACTGCACATCCTGCATTTTATTCTGCAAAGCATGTGTCTTTTAAAGTCCTTCAATTCCCTCAATAGTCACAACTACTTATTTTGCAACTCTGTTTACTAGAGGCACAAATCAGTGAAATGGGTGAATCACAAAATTTTATGGCATGCAAAGCTCAGAATGTACTTTTCTATCTAAATATAGTACACCCTATGCATCAAAAAGCTAAAGCACCTGTTTCATATTGTTTATTATATTGTCATGGTGATTTGCAGTTATTAAAGTACCAGTTCTCACTGGCTACCACTTAGAATGTATGGCAAAACCTTGTAGTTTATTTCACCAAATTCAGAGGTATAAGATATAATTAGGCTTAGGATTCAGCAGGGTTTTTTTTAAATATCTTTTAAGGTTTTACTAGTTTCATAGCAGTTATGCAACATCTCACAAATGCAGTGGCTTAAAACAACAAAGGTATTGTGATAGAGTTTTGAAGGTTAGACGTTTGACAAGGTTCTCACTGGCTTAAAATCAAGGTTTGCACCTGTTCCATGTTTTTCTAGGTTCTAGAGATCACATGAAGTCCTTAACTTTTCTTATATCTCAAAATCCACCAATGTAAGATCTAATCCTTCTCTCATTGTGTTAGTAAATCTTCCTCCATAGCTAAATCTGCTTCCATTCCATTTTCCACTTAAAAGAACTCTTTACACTAGATGCATCTGGATAAGCCAAAATAATCTATTGTAAAGTCATATGACTAGCAATCCAAATTCCATCTGCAACCTTGATTCCCATTTCTTTGTGACTTAACCTATTCATAAGTTCTAGACATTAAGACAGTTAAGACATAGACATCTGCTAGGGGCAATTATCTGCTTACTACCAGAGTTTGCCTAATACCCTCTGTTCAGAAGGAAGAAATAGAAGTCCATGGTTGTTTGTGTGCTGGTGTATTGTATTTTTGATGTCTGACTCTGTAACCAGCATATCTTTATTGGCAATCTCCTATTGTTATAAGCTCTGTTGTTGGGAACTAGGGAGTAGGTCTATGAGGGAAAGAATTCTAAGCCAAAGACTACTCTTCAAGTGTCCATTGACAACCTGATAGGAGGAGATAAAATAAAAGCTAATATTGTAAATAAAGAGTGTCAGAATAAGTCCATAAGTTGTGATTGTATTAAAAAGAAAACTCAATATTAAATTTTGGAAACAGTATTTTTTAGCTATGGAGAGGATTACCCTAAATGTTTGTCGTCAAATTTTTTCTAAGAGTTTGAAATATAGTAGTTATAAAACTTGACTCTCAGTTTCCTCTTTAGTGAAATGTCAATCATATTTATCTCAATGGGTTTTGTGTGAAGAGTATGATTAGAGTTTAGGACACAATGGGATGCCTGGTTAGTGTGCCCTGAGTGCAGCAGCTATTATTAGTAGTTGTATTTAATGAAGAGTATAAGCTGTGGAAGCTTGTTGTTTGAATTATATGGTAAGAAATAAAAGTAAGAAAGAAGCAGATCCTTTTAAAAATATCTTCATAACCTTAATTTACTTATCTAAAGTGAACTTGGTTGAAATCTTAATCACCTGATATTTGCATCAATGTTAATAAAAATTCTGGAAATAAAAAAAGGCTATTTTTTCCTCAATCAATGCCCAATGGCCTATAAAGGAAAATGACAAAAAGATAATTTCACCAATCAGCAGTAGAGCTCTACCAAGACCAATACAGAATATCCTGATGTATATAGAATGCCCTGAGCTAACAGGTCATGTTAAATAAACAGAGTCCCAAGACTAGCATTTCTTCTTGTAAACTCAAATTTAAACTTAAAACTCATACTTGGTGATGGAAACTGATCTAGAAACAAAGATCTGTGAGAAGTCATAAGTCAATAGAAAAGTAGAACTTGATTCCTACTGCTACCTTATTGTAATTTTTCCCAAAGGTTCATATTTATAGAGTTGTGGATGCTGGCTAGCATGTGTCTGTAAATACTACCTTTCATGAATTATGCAGTGCCAGAATTCCGACTGTACCTGTTAAGAAAGTTAATTTAGAAGAATGAATGAAATTGCTTGGTATTGGTGAGTTGGGATTTTTCCCTGATGACATTTTGTGTAGTGTTAAAAATGCCTTCTTCTAAACATACTAGGGTAGAATGTTTGATATTTCAGTCAAACATAATCTTTCTTTGCACCCTGTTCGGAATATATCTAACCAGCCAATTAGAAAAATCAAATAAATGTCTAATTCTAAACAACTAAATCTTAAAGATTGTGGTAGACTAAATCATGCTCTATTAAAATTCTTAATCTCTAGAAATGGAATATGTTAAGGTACAAAGCAAAGAGGAATTAAGGTTGTTCATCAGATGAACTTAAAATTGAGGTTAGCCTGGATTAGCCACAGGAACCTCTGTAATTGCAAGAGTCCGTTTTAACTGGAAAGGAAACAGAGAGGTCAATGGGAAATGTAACTATGGAAGAAAGCTTGGCTGACCTCAGAAGAGAAAAAGAGGGGGTGAACCAAGGAATGGGGGCTGGCCTCTCGTAGCTAGGGAAGGAACGCAAATGGATTTATTCCCTTCAGAATAAACTCAGCTATGATGTCACCCCAACTTTACTGTATTTTATTTTATTTTTAAGTTGAAAGGGGCAAATTTATTTAGGGGCAGATCGGAAATAAAGGAAATAGGAAAGCAAATTCTCTGAAACTGTTCTTCAGGGAGGGGTAGAAGGTACTGGTCACTCCGATTTTAATTCAGTGGGACCCAGTTAGGACTTTTGTTTGATTTGTTTTGAGACTGGGGTCTCACTGTTATTGCCCGTGAAACTGCAGGCTCTCGTTACCCAGGGTACCACGGACTCAAGCGATTCCCAGCCTCAGCTTCCCAGGTAGTTGGGATTACAGGCACGCGCCACCAAATCCAGCTGTATCTTTGGAAGTAGGTCACGCTACGTTGTGGGACTTGAACCGGGATCCCTGGTCCCTGCCGCGGCTTCCTAAGCTGCCACTTACTTCTGACATAAATATAGACTCTAGTTAGATTCTAAATTTGTGTTGTAAGTCCCAAATTTGTGCTTGATTTATTAGGGGCAGCAATAGAAAAATTCAAGAGAAATATTAACTGAGGTAGAGCTTAAGGTTAAGGAAATCAATGTTGTTTATGCCGACTATTCTTGTTGAAATCAGATTGCCAGATTAAATGCATGTACCCAGCTAAATCTAAATCTCAGATATATAATATTTAAAAATTTAAACAATATAATTAGTCTGTCACCTACGAAAAATTATTCTCTCTGAAACTCAAATTTAAATGTGTGTCCTATGATTTTATTAGCTAAATTTGGAAATCCTTTTTATGATGAATGTGCATATTCCAGAAATTACCTCCATGCAACTGCCATGCAACTCCATGCAATTACCTCCCTGCTCCCTGCCAACCATGATGAGACCCACTTCTTAATCAACACCCTCTTACATTTTGGACCTAATTCATTATCCACTCACTGCCTCACTTTCTATGTGATAATAGGGTTGCTGGATTTCCATCACTGGTCATGGTTTTAATTCATCAATTGCAAATAAGGGTCAGAGATGATTTTTTTTTTGTTTTGCTAAATATGACAGTCCTATAACCACCTCCAGCTTAGTGCAGGACCTGCATCAATTTCACCCAGTTTTCACAGCATTGCCAAAATGCTATGTTGAACATCCCAGCACTACTTAGAGATTGACATTCAGACTCTGGCCCTGGGCAACAGTGTGCTACCCCTGCTTGCTTTAAATAATCTCTTTTCCACAGCAGCTGTTGATTCTGCTTTGCTGAACTGCTCAGCAGATTATGCAC
Organism: Uropsilus gracilis; assembly: GCA_004024945.1. Taxonomy (NCBI): domain Eukaryota; kingdom Metazoa; phylum Chordata; class Mammalia; order Eulipotyphla; family Talpidae; genus Uropsilus; species Uropsilus gracilis. The sequence goes on from PVHY01008275.1 coordinate 6,210, forward strand.
TAATGCCATTAAATCTGAACAAATTAGCATGTCTTCTCCCCCAGCACTTTCCTCTGGCTGTTAACTTTCATTTATGAAAATCATGACTCATACATAACTGTACATTTAATAGTCTAATATTTTTCAAAAGAATGACATGGTTCCTTTCAAAGCTTTCTCATATTGTCAAAGAAAGGAAAAGAATAGAACATCTGCTAGGTAAGTCAAAAAGTATTTCGGCACATGCACACTTACTACAAATTGACAAGTTTCTATTTTATTTTTACAGTATAGAGTCACAGGAATCATTTACTCATCACTATATAATAACAAAGGGAGGATGTTTACTCTGGACTATATAATAAAGGGAGGATGTTAACTCTGGAAGGAACTAGAGAAGAATTGTATTTTATGCTGATGTTACTTTTTTTTTTTAGCGACTAGGTCTCACTATGTTTCCAGTGGTAGTCCTGAACCCATGGGTTCAAGTGATCCCTAGCCTCAGCCTCCCAGGTAGCAAGGATTACAGGCATGCGCCACCATGCCTGGCTTTATATTACATCTTTCCATAAATACTCTTAGTTTATTCAAAGAATAAGCATGTTCTTTTTAATAAAGTAAGGCTTTTAGTATAAAAATCAGTCATGAATAATGTCCAGATCTGTTTACTGAACCTTTGAATAATACCAGGTTTGTGAAATTTTTTATAACTTTAGGAGAGAGCCTAAACAAGACAAAATTTCATTCAACACAAATACTATTTTCCACTCCATTGCCTAACAAAGAAGTACCATGTGCAGAACAATTGTGATCTGCTGTTTCTTTTCTTTTTAAATAACACCAAAGTAAAGTTCTGAAATTACCTTCTGAAAATATAGCACCCTCTAAATGTCATTTCATAAGTGAAGAAACAAAGACGTTAAGAAGACAAAGATCTTGCCTAAGAACTTATGATAGATAGTAAAGAGTGAAGGTGGAAGATAAAATGCATTAAAAAAATAATTTGCAGAATGTACAGCAAAAATTGTATCCTAAAAGGTTGATAAATATGGACAAAAACTATGTTGATAGAAAAATAAATATTTTGTTTGAATTAGCAAACTATCTGCATAAACTTGGATTATATGGTTCCTAGAAGCCAAAGAGCAAGGAAGTTTTAGACAAGCATAGATATTGTTGACACTAATGCTCCGTAGGAAGTTGTTTCTACGTTATTCACCTGAAGAATACCACAGTCAGGTGTGATGGCATGCACCTGTAATTCCAGCTACTTGGGAGGCTAAGGCTAAGAATCACTTGAGTCCACGGGTCTGAGACTACCCCGGGCAACATAGCAAGACCTAGTTTCGAAAACAAACTAACAAAAAAAAAAGAACTCCACATAACACATCGACAAGAACATATTACAAACATCAACTGAAAACCAGGGTCAAGCCCCAGATGTACTGATTTTCTACCTTACTATGTAGAATTATTGGATTGCAACTCTCAGTCAAGAGTCTCTATTGCATCATTTATTTCTTGCAACTTCTGGCAGAATGGTTACTTTCTAATAAAGACCAGGTCTAAATTAAAGAGATTTCTTATTGTCAGTGTTGTTTTGTTTGTTTTTTTTTAACTTTCTAATTTTTCAAATATTCTTCTAGACTAGAAACTTCAGGAAGGTGAATTTCAAGTACATGGCTTAATACAAAGGTTAATTATTTTTGATGCATGAATTAAGGAATACCATGCAGGTTGTTGCATAAATGGGCAGATCCATACTAAGAAGAAATCTTAGTTTTTCATGTGAGGAGACACATGAAAAGCCATTGCAACTTAGGGAAATAGGGGAACACCTCATGCCAAAATTTACATACTACTTTTATCCTATTTTATTAATTTTAAATGCCAAAATTAAACACTTAAGATAACAAGATCGGTGTTCTATTTGGTGAAAAAAAAAAAAAAACAGCATCTCATGTAACCAGGGCAAACACCTTTGCCATTTTATTTATTTATTTATTTTTGCCTCTGCCTCTGCATTGTATCAGCTAGAATTCTATTCAGTTACATTCATAAACAGTAAAAATAATGTTCAGGGTAGCTCTGAGGTATAAAACTTCTGAACAAAGAGACATAATTTTATGTTCCTTGGAGCTTCTCTTTTATTATTTTGCTGTTCTAATGTTATTATATTTTTCATTATTTTTACTTCATTTCTTTTTATTATTGAGGTAACCCTGATTACAACACTGAGTATGTTTTAGGAGTGCCCATAGTCTGCCAACACCCAAGGACCGTCATTACTCATTCATCTTTTTTATTCACGTGGAGTCATTGATTTTAATAAGGCATTGATTTAAATGTCTACGGTCTTTTGTACATTTCTATTTGGAAAACTTCCAGTGCTCTAAAATAATAGGAATTGATATTTCCATCATTAAGTGACAAAATCGAGCAACTTTTGTCCTCTTTGTTCTCAGCTAAAACCGCATCTCTTATATTTCCCCTGCATAATTACCATGAAGCAAATTATTTTGCAGTTAAATTGTTTCATTAATGAACATTTCACTGTTTATTTCCTATTATAAGGAAAGGTGAGGTTGGTCTTTTTAGACATCACCACAATCCTGTCATCACACGAAACGTTTAATAATTATTCCTTAGTGCAACCCACTCACCAGGCAGACAAACGCCCACTTCCATGTGCAGCGCGATCAATAGCATTGTATTAATGGCTTTTGCAACGCCATGTTCCAGGACCTTTGACAAATATTTACTACAGGGGTGTTTGGTCTCAGTGCCCTGAACATTCTTATGGTTCATCAATTCATCCTTTGGAGTGAGGTGTTGAGTGAGTGCCTAGTGTGTCAGAGGAGTTGAGAACCCTTAAAATACATCAGTAAATAAGACAGACAAAATGCCAACCTTCTCAGATCTCATATGGTAGTAGGATACTATAAGAAGTATTTTTTAATTTTTTTAAATAATTAATTTTATTGATTTGTTACATTTGTGCATTAATTGATCCTCTGATACATGGCCCTCCCTCCTCCCCCCCCCCCCATATCCCCTCTCCAATCACTCCATCTCCCATCTTTCTGCAATTTGTTGGTTGGTGAAGTTGATGTTTAGTTGTTGGTTGTTTGGCCCGTTGTCTCTTCCGATATCTGGTAAATGTTCTTATCCTGGGTGAGGACCTGAGTTCCTGTGAACTGCTGGTCCATGCTGCTTAAATTCTAAGAATGACTTTGAGGCAGGTAGCCCATCCCTGCTCATCTGGGATGTCTTGCAGGGCAGGTGTGGGTATGTAGCATTGCTCTCCAGGTTCCTTTTTTGTGGCATTTTCTGCTGTGACATTGACCGTCTCCTTTTCTTCAGACCTGTGTGGTTGCTGAGATTCATACCTCCTCACTCATGCTGTCTCCCCCGTTCTGTCATCTGTCCTGTGGTGCTGCTTTTAAGCCTTTTGGCTCTGGCATCTGGTGTTAGGCTCCCATCTCTTGGCCATTGGCTTTAGTGGGGTTCCACAGTGGGGACAGACTCCCTTAAGAGGCGTGTCCATCTCTTGTTCACTCTTGTGGTTTACAGTTTTTTTGCAGGGCTACAGCCCTTTCTCTGAGTCTTTCTTTCCCAGGGAGAGGAAAGCGCTTGGCTCACCTTGGTGTGATCTCTGGAACATTGAAGGCAAAGCTGTTTGCTATGTCACTTATGTGATTAATCTTACAGTCATGTCTTGTGGGTCTGATCTTGCTCAGTTTGGGTCTCACCCAGGTGACAATCATGCCCAGGGCCTTTGCTTGCTCTTCTTTTCTCCTTTGTCAGTAGATAGTTGGTTTTCTCTTTCCCAGTGATATCTGTTAGACAAGGGGGGACCCCTCCTCCCCCCCACCCGTAGCAGAGGTGCCACCCCCACTGCTGGACACGAAGGAGCTGAGGGCCGCCCTCCCTCTCCCAGAACCCCAAGTAGGGTGCTTACACCGGACTCCTGGTGGCTGCCGCCAGGGGAGTTGGTGGGAGCCTCCAGCAATAATTTTTTAAAAAGAATAAATTAATAGAAGCTTTCATTCATTAAAAGTCACACAGACATCTTTCTGATTAATAATAGTCACTTTGATGATATTACCTTTCTTTATGTGTAAATTCATTACTAAATTCTATTTTTAAAATACCAGACTTCACAACTGTGCTGTTAGCTTCTGTGCATGGTTGGGTGAATATTTTCATTCAGGTATTCCAGGGACAATTGAAAGTTTATATCATCTAAACTAATATTCTTCTGTAACTGTCATAGCTAGACAAGACCATTGTGTGTGTGCGGGAGGAAACATTTGAGTCATAACAATGCAAAAGGAGGAATATTATAAAATGTCCCTATATCGACATTGAGAAGAAGAAAGAGGGAGCCAAGGAAGCTGTAGCAGAAGCAACCACTCGGTGTCACAGTGGTGAGCAAGGCAGTGGGAAAGTAGAAGGCGTTTGCCACTGCACTTGGAAAAAGGTATTGGTAAACTTTGCAGTAAATATTTCATGAACACCTGAAGGCAGATTTCAAGATGTGATGTAACAAAACTTAAACTGCCATTTCTAGACATTACCTAAGAGGAAGTGCAAGAGCGAAAGCTTTCTCGAAGCTTAGTTCTTGAGGCCTCAACCTCCATCTCAAGAGCATCTATGGGATGACACTGTTTTGAACTCTAGGGGAGCAATTACATTTGGTGTGCAGCCATAGTCACCAGGTACCTTCTCACCCTTTGCAATATGACTTTTGCCTTTACCACATTAAGAAACGCTATCTAGGAAAAAAAAATGCTCATTTTTCATTTCTGCATTTGAATTCTGTGAAATCATCTGCTCTATCTTTGTATTCCAAACCACTCACTAAAGTATCAAAAAATAGAGAGTACTAAAAAGTTTCACCATTTTCTTGTAACTTTTTTTTTCTGAAGAGTAATATGGTTATTCTGGCTAGCAAATTCAACAGGAAGAAGCCTAATTTTATTGCAAATGATCGGTGAGTGATGCATGAGGCCTTATGAACTATAATCACAATCTTTACACCTGCCTGAGTTTTAATAACGAACCAAACTATTTACTAACGGTCACGCTGGCTTGTCTGATTCACTCTTTTAATACATATATGCTTGGGCATATTATTTATATCCCAACACCCATTATGACTTATTAGTTCTGACAGTAATTAAGCATCCAAATAAGAAATCTTGTTACCATGATAAGATGAGATGTCATCACAAGGGAAAATTAGGTTCCAGCTCTAGTTTAGATGTGCGCTCTGCTTTCTAAAAGAGCAACATAAAAATGCCCAGACTTCTGTGGATTAAAACAAAACAGTTTCCCCAAACAGTATTCATTGGATCTTCTTTAGTATATCTCTTCTGTTACCAGCAACAGAATAACTATTTTTAACATTTTTTGTCTTTGTTTGAACACAGGATAAAACTAGAGAAGCCTGACAATAGGAATAAAATAATATTTTATAAGAATATAGTCTACAGTAACTCTCTGATGGTTTAAAGTAGCTGTTTTCTGATGTATAACCTACAATTTAAATGTTAAAAAAGCATATAAAAGCATGAACAGATTTTCTTAATTCCATTTGAAGGGAAAAAAATGGTATGAATTTCTACAATTCAGTGGTTCTTGATTTCTGCAACCAGACTGCTCAAGATTTATAAGCTGTATCTTGTGGTGGCAAATTTATCATGCTTTTTGAGTTATTAAGTCAATGGTGTTGGTGAAAGGTTTACATGAACAGCATTGCAAGTTTGCCCTGAGATCATTGTAGGGATTAAGAGTAGTCATTTTTGCTGAGTTAACTTTCAGCAACCGCCAATTTGAAACTATCCAGTTGATTTGGTAGCTATTCTGATGTGCAGTTTCTCCGTGAAAAATCTTGTGAAACAGCAGCACACAATGACAGAACATCCTCCCAGCTAAACAGAAACTAAGAAGTAGCTGTAATCCAAAAAAACATCCATACTGTACTAAGGAGTACACCAGGCGCTGAACAATCATGGAGTTTCTCTACGTTCTGCCAAATCTGGCTCATGAAGAGATAGAACAATCTAGAGCTAAGAACAATGTCCACTGCTTCCTTTTATCTGATTTATGTCAATTATGTCTTTCTTAAGACACAAATTCTCTGGCACTCTCCTGAATTGGCACACTTAACCATTACATACAATTAAATATCAGCAATATTCCTAAAATACTAGCATGTTTTCTGCACTGTAAATTTCTCCATATTGTTTTCACTTGATTTTTGACACCACTGTATTTTCCTCCCAGAAAACCTGCCCAAGCAAAGCTTGGAAGATGAATTTTCTGGTTGAATGGATTCTTTTACTATTGTGCAATTTTTTTTTTCCTTAGTAAAGCTGTCTGCCTTAGAAGCTACTTCCATATTTCAGTAGTCATGCCAGCATTATTTTGCTCAATTTTTGTGTAGTATATGTGGTTTAATCATTTCCGTTTCTATTTACTCGATTATTTATATTGAAATTGTATCTTTGTAAAGAGTATCTCTTTTGGTCTTGCTTTCCTAATTTTTAAAATCCAGTTTGAAAATCTGTTTTTATTTCGTGTATACTCTATATTCAGTTGTAAATTATTGTCATTGAATTTCATTCTATCCTGTACTCTTTGCTTTCTGTCTCATTTATTTTTTGTACTCTTATTCTCTTTTCTTTCCTTCCTTTGGAGTAGTCAAGTACTTTATTATTTCATTTAATGTGCTCTATTATTGTTTTTATTACAACTTCTATATTATCTTAGTGAGAATGCAGTTGTAATTTACTAGTCTAGTTACAGTTAAATTTTTATTACTGTCTATAAAACACAAATCCCCCGACAGTTTAGTTAGCAGTATTTATTTCTCTAGTTTCTGTTTTACTTGTCTTGAATATTTAAACTCTACAACTTGTAAAACTACAAGTACCATTTTTTAGTATAGTAATTATTAGTTCTTTATTTTTTTCACATTTCTCCACATATTCTCTCTTCTTTTTCCTCTCCTGTTTTTCATTTCTGCCTATAGCCTAGCATGTACTTGCATTTAAAGAATTTGTTGTTTCACTTCTATCTGAAGAATTTGCTTTAATCTCCCACATGGTACAGTCCTAATAGAAATGAATTCTCTCAATTTATATTTGTCTGGAAAAAAGTCATTCTGTCCTTATTTTTGAAAACCATTTGCTAAGTAGAAAATTCTAGCTTGATTATTTTTTCAAGATGAATTTCCTAGTTTCCCCTTCTTTTGTGGAAAGGCAATTGGAAGTCTTATTGTAGCATTCTTAACTTTATGATTCTTCCATCACCAACTCTGGTGGGTTTACCTTTCTCTCTCTGATTTTCAGAAGTGTAACTGTGATATGTCTAGATGTGTCTTCTTTGTTTTCATCCTGCAAAGAGTGTGAAATCCTCAACCTATGTGTTGATTTTGTCATCATTCTGAAAAATTCATACCCCTTATCTTTTCACTATTGTTTCAGTCTCATTTTCTCTCTTCTCTTTTGCTAACATTTTAATTATACAAAATTAGCTTATATGACTTTCCCATACATCTTCTGCTATCTGTGTTAATATAAAAAGAGAAGTAGCTGTTACCAATTTTGATTTAATCTGAAATAAATGATTGTTCTTAAATAATGAAATATCTTACAACAGAGCCAAGATTAAGTTTTTTTTTTTTAAACTGGGATATATCATTTAAATGGGGACATTTCATGTATAATCAAAATTTCCTTTCAATATTCATTAAGACTAGTGAGAAGAATATCCTCACAAAGCAAAATGTTCAGAAATGTAAATTTGCTAGATGATTCATTTATACTCAAAATAAAAGAAATAATTTTATTATCAAATTTATTCTATCTAATGTAATATTCACACTATTGACCCAGCACATCTGCCCTATGGTTAACTTTATAAGCATGAAATAGCTTATTTTCTGGGGATTTTCCTACTCCATCCCACAAACTCAACCTCATAGTGGGACAACAATGTTTTTTGCTTTATTGATTGATTGATTTTTAGAGACTAAGTCTCGCTATGTTGCCTGGGTTAGTTCCGAATCCACCAACTCAAGTGATCCATAGCCTCAACCTCCCCAGTAATTGGGATTACAGGCATGCGCCACCATGCCCAGCCTCTCTCATGTTTTAAATTCATTAATGTGTCATCTGTGCCTACCACTTTATAAAGAATTTGCTACTTATTGCTCCAGAATCCCCATGTTGATAAATCTTCCATTTCCAGTCTATATAACACCAAGTTACAGTATTCTCAGTCTCTATTCTTTCTTTCTTCCACCAAAATCTGTAATTGGAAAAAATCATAGGTTCTCCTCCCCTACAATAGAGATTATCAGTTTCCAAACATTTTGATCTCAGAACCTCATTGCACTCTTAAAAGTTATTAAAACTCCAAAGAGTTTTAATGTACATGTAATAAGTATACATGCCAGTGATGTACATTTTATCAAGACATTTCAACTTCTGGTTAGCAGGAAAGTGCTGGGTTCTCTGATCTGCTTCTTCACTCAAACTTTTGTAGGTTTTCCTTTTCATGTCTTATTACCACTGGAAACCCCCAACAGAAAATGGGTATTTCAAAGGAAAATAATGTCTTGGTATTATCATGAAAATTGCTTTGATCTTATAGACCCTTAGAAGTGTCTCATCAACTTTTCAAAGATCTCCAGATGATTGCCCAAGATTGCTGATGTCGATTTTCAGATTTGCATGGCTGGAAGGTATTTGATTAAATATACAATCCAAAGTCATCACTCTAAAGAATACTCTGGGGACTAGGAGTTGAGAATTTTTTCTAAGTTCTCTTTACTACTTGATAGCAGAAGCATAACAATGACCCAAATCTTCCCCTTCTAGCATTGTTTATGAAAACACACTGAAAATTCTTAGCAATGTGGATTAGAGTAAATTAGACAGTGGAAAGGAACATTATTGATGGAGTCACAGGTATCAACTGAAAGATTGGGAGATATTTCAGAAACCCAGCTTGTCTCAGTATTTCCAAAACTCTCCAATGAAAGGATTCACACTCTCTAAAATTTACCTCAAATAACACTCCCCTTGTCAATTATGATAAGTCATGGATACAACACTAGTGATTAGAATAACAACCTAAAAAGTATCTTGATTGCTATTGTCAAAGATATTAGAGTCTGGTGCAAGGGCCTTAGCTGGGTCAGCAGTTACTAGCAGGAACCCAGCGTGGCTACATGGCAGAGGGTAGCTCTCCACCATGTCCCACAAGGCTAAGGGCTATTTCACTCTCACAGCCTCAATATATGACTTGGTGAGTCAACAGCATGACTCAGCAATAGAAAACAGGCTTCCAGCAAGGGAAAATCACCAGAGGACACTTTCACCAAATAGATGTTAGTCTTACAGTACAGCTGCTCTGTCATTTCATATAATTTATATAGCTAAAGGTAGAACTCAGGAGTCAGGTGGCCTCAGGTTAAATCCACAGTCTACCTTTGATAGATTGAATGAGTAAGAGATTTTAATTAGATAAGAACCTTAGACTACACTCTGGGCATTTAAATGGCTCTCAGGGAAAGGAATTTAAACTAAATAGCACAAACATGTTTCATTAAGAAACCAGATTAAATATTAGAGTAATACACTGGGAGCATGTGTTTCAAATGGACATAAACATGTGTGTAGGATATTAATCATGATCTTTTTCTTTTAATGCAAAATATCTCATCTTCTTACTCTTACTATTACAGCTATGCCAGTTTCTTCTCAATATCTCTATGCTAGCTTGTGACACTTTTAAAAAGGAACGCACTCTCCAATGTAATAAGCAATATTTGCCTGTAGAGGCATTCTCTACAAAATATGCCAGTTTTAGGTTTTATTTTAAAACATCTTCTACTAGAAATTCTATTTTCATGAGCAATTTACCCATAAATTTTGTTATGCTTCTTAAATGGATACTGTTGCCTCTATGGTAATTATAAAAAAAAAAAACTTTTCTTCATAAATTCCAGAAAATTGAGAGAATTTATAACAAAAAAATGAGTGGTCAAAAGTGGTAACACCCAAAGGTCTGCCATCCTAGGACCTTTTTTGGTACATTTCTTCACATTTTGATGTAATAAAAATAATATATATAATTGAAATAAAGTTGAAATCATCTCGCACTTTGATCAAACCAATCATCCTAAATGTAATCGTGTACATGAGTAATGTTGTCAGACCATGTCTCAGACAGCTTCCCAAAAGGGTTGGGAGTGTGAGACACATCTTGGTTCCTAATACTGCTGAGCATTAGGGTTTTGAGTTCCAGAAATATTAAGTTCCTGGGTTCTAAGAAAAGATTGAGTGTGTGACAGAGGGGGAAAACAGCGTGTAAGCAGTGGCAGTGGGAACACAACCCACAGATGGGACTTGTGCAACGTGCCTATAGTCAGGTAGCTCGAAGAAGTCACAGCGTTGAAATCTACATAAAAATGTCTTTTGAGACAGAGAAAAAAGCATGAATAACTGGGATGGTAACTACCACTGCGACTTTCTAGAAAAATCTGCATTCGTTCCTAAGATTGGGATAATGACATCTGCCTCTGTTAATCTAGAGTCTAGGTTTTGGGGTAGAAGTTTAAGTGATAAATATTGAGAGAAAGCTGTTTTTTTTTTTAATGGATTTTTTTTATAAAGCCTATAAAGCAAAACCATTTCAAAGACGAAAAGAAACACATATGAGATGCCATTTCCTTGATAAAGATCTTAAATATAGCAAAAAATGCTATGAAAATGAGAGAATGTGCAAAAGAACTCCAGTTTCTGGAACCTCCAGGTAAAATCCAGTTTCCCAAAGAGCTATGAAAATTTCCAACAAAATTTTGCCTTTCAAGGGCTCCAGCAAACTTCCTAACTCATTATCATCTTGACTCATCTCTGAGCTTCTGTTCATCAATAAAAATTATCTTCGCTGTGGTCCAAGTCTCCAAATCACCTTCAACTGTAGGAGCCAGAGTCTGGTGGTTAGTGGTGAGAGTGAGTAATTAAAAATTATCTTCACTGTGGTCCAAGTCTCCAAATCACCTTCAATTGTAGGAGCCAGAGTCTGGTGGTTAGTGGTGAGAGTGAGTGGAGAACCAGAGCAGATTTGTGAAACATTCAGCTCAAGACTGAGAAGAAAATAGGAGTAGAACCTAGTACCTGGTGCTGTCACCAACCCCTTCCTCAATCCCTCCACCACGGAGCAGTGGGCCCAGGTCACATATGCCAGTGACTCTAACCAACCATTGCAAATGGCTTTATATGAACCAGGAAGCACACTCTTCACTGTCTCTGGGGCTACAATCTACATTTGTACTGTTTCTTCCCTTTTTTTTTCCCTTTCTCTCTCATTCTCTGGGTTTCTGACAGCTTAATTTGACAGAACTCATGAATAACAGTGCTGAGCTGACTGCTTTGCATTTTCCTGTCACACAACTGTTGTGGGTGCAATCTCTTGGAGAAATGAATGCACATTTCACAAAGGAGGAAGTCCATGCTTCAGCAGTTCTTTGTACATTCATTGAGCTGACAGCTTTTGGAAATGCATTAAGGAAAGAAGTCATGTTGTGGAGGGAAATGGAAAGAGTATTCAATATAATCCTTTTTGAAAATTAAAGCTTTTACCTTGTATATTGATCAAAGGAAAACATGGGATAAGCTTTGGAGAAAAGTAATAGCATTATGTGTTTAACCAAAATTATCAGGAAGTAAGAGAAAACAAAGGAAGAGAGAGGGGAAGAAAGGGAATAGGGAGAAAGACAGAGGGAGGGAGATGGAAGTAAGAGAGGGAGGGAAAAAGGAAGGAGGGAGGAAGGGAAGGAGGACAGGAGGTAAGAAGGGAATCAAATTAAATGCTTTCAAAAAAATTAAATGTTTTCTAAATGTATATGTATATATGTATATATATATGCATGTGCATGTATCTATGTATATGCATGTATGCATGCACATGCATATACACGTGTGTATATGCATGCATATGCAAATATATAATATGGGTACATATAATAAATATATACATAAAATTCTAAACTTGTAATGGAACATGCTAAATGACTAAGCAAAAGGTACTGAGCACTAATACAGAGCAATGTAAAGGTATGTATAACATAATCAATTGTGGTAAAGCAAGGCAGAGATGGGAAGTTTAAGAAAACATTTAAAACGTCAGGAGAATTTAACATGTAAGAGTTTATTTCAGATTACAAAGCATATAAGGCATAGTCAGTTGTGAGCCTATTTATGAATACATTCTCCTACACAACAAATAGCATGATAAAGAACAAGTAGCATTTTTTTCAGCTTTATGCAGAATGTGGATGATCATACTATATTTACAGCATTATCATTCTTTATTCCAAGGAAATATCAACAGTTTTCCATGTCAATGGCAACAATGGTTTTGCTGCAAGCTACATCCACATGTACATACATGCCTGATGGGAGGCACATAGCATGTAAATACAAAGCAAGTGCGTTGTTAAAAGCGCACGGCATGCATCTTGAGAGCCACTAGGTGTCAGCATCTGATAATTCTCTGAAAGCAGCGCTGCTGTTTATTTCTCTGCGACAGACTTTCTGTTCAGCCATTTTCTCCATCCAGAGAAAGAATCAGACTCTGCTTCCCATCTAAAATAATCATATCCTATGTGAGCAGATCAGCCATTCATCCATTGTAACTTCTTTTCCAGCCACAGGTTTTATAAGTCACAGATTTTATAAGATTTTACAGAGATACTGTGAAAAACATCTGTTTAGGTGACGATGTCCACCTGTGCCTCTAGATCTGGCTGGGGGGGGGGGGGGCACAAAGGCATGTGTGAGACTTTGCTGAAAGGGAATTATTTTCCCTTCAAGCTCTCAGGACTGCCTCCTGCCTCCTCCTTCTCTTTAATAGAGTATTTCACAGGCTACTTCACAGGTGAAAGTGAAAAGATCAGAAGTTGTTTTTTTTTTTCCCCTGTTTTCACTTGATTATATTTTTAGCTCTTCTACATCTTGAGTGGCTGTTTTTTGTTTTTTCAGCACTTCTACTGGAGAACTGCTATTTCCTTGAGGGTCAGGAGAGCTATTGGCCATCTTATCTTGAGCAAAAGCAGTGGGTCTGAATTAATGCATTAATGAATTCATCATAGGGGAATAGTTTTAAAAGCCAATCCGTTTTTTTTTATTATTATTATTAAAGAAGTCATGAATTGTAGAGCAACCAAGGTATTACAGTAGCTTATGGATACAGGGTATTTACAGATGAAAAGAATGTAGGTCAAGATTATTAACAAAAGAAGAGACTTTCCAGGTAAAACCATCTCTCATGTATGGGGCAGGGAATTCTAAGTGACTTAATCCTGGGGCTAATTAGGAAATTCCAGGTTGATTGGTTTGGGATTGGAAAATATTTTCAAGCTCTATTGAAATATACTGCACATATTATAAAATTAACAAGTTTTGTTTGTTTGTTTGTTTGAGACTAGGTCTCGCTATTTTTGCCCGTGGAACCACAGGCTCTTGTTGCCCGGGGTACCACAGACTCAAGCCATCCCCAGCCTCAGCTTCCCAGGTAGCTGAGATTACAGGCACGCGCCACTATGCCCAGCTATTTTTTTGGAACTAGGTCTTGCTACAGGCCCTAGGCGGGACTCAAACTGCGATCCCTAGCCCTGGCCGCTTCATAGGCTGAAGCTTATAGGCATGAGCCACCGTGGCCCACATAAATGAACAAGTTTTACGTGTACAGTTCATTTGAGTTCTACTGATGAATTTTTTAAATTTGATTATGTATATATATTACATCATTGTGTCAAGGAAGAGAAACAGATGTCATTTGCAGCATGGATGGAGATAGAAGGACTCATATTGCAGAAATAAGCCAGAAATAAAAAGAGACCTATGGGATGGTCTCACTTATATGAAGGATATAGGAAAAAAGCAAAGAAATAAATAAGAAAAATTAGAAACAACCTAACTGTAGAGCAAGAGAGGGAGAGGAGGAAGAAAATGGGGGAGGTAGAGGGCATATAAGATTAAGAAAGAGGGTTAAAGGGTGTTAAGGAAATGGGAGAACACAATCAGTTGTTTTAAGTCAGCTGATAAGAATTTACATTGGAAATGATACACCATTAAGTTCCTTTGGACTGAAGAAATTCTCAGTGTTCTATCTTTCAGTAGCAACTGAGAGACAACAGTTTGGTTGTTTTTTTTTTTTTTTTTTCCCCTATCACTTTCTCCCAGCACCTAATTTTGGATTGAGGAGAGTCAAAGAGAAAGTTTTTGTCTTCATCCAAATTACAAAGGACATGATGACATCAGAGCCACCTAAAAACTCTGACTACTGGTAATGGAACAGTATGCAAATCCATAGATGTGTAGGGGACGATTGTGAGGAAGAGCAGGGCACAAATGGAATGAATTTTAACACTCACAGAATTCCTAAACATTCATTATGCTTGGTTTCCTGTGTGAACTGGCTGCAGTTTGGGTATATTTGTCCTTCACTTCATTAGGCTCAATCATTCAATTCCCGTTCTAAAACAAGTTCTCATCTCTGAAAACTGTAGCTACAGACAGATATGGTAAATCTATTCATTTAGAAAATATCTATTCAGTCCAACTTCTGTGAGGCACTGTGCTAGGTTCTGAGGGGGGATACAGAGATGAATTCAAAGCAGCCCCTGTTCCCTGGAGCTTAACATGAATCATCTTACTAAATCACAACATATTATATTAATACTTGAAACCCATACAGCACAATTAGTCAGAGGACATTTAATCATCTTGCAAAAAATTTTCATTAGTACATTTAGCACGCAGAGAAATCACATCTTACCTGCTGACTTTTTAGATAAAGTAATTGAACTGTTTAGAAAAAGTGGTATTTCAGGTTGCTAGCTAAGATTATATAACCATTTTCACACGTCTGCTGCTGGTAATTTATTCTAACTGCTATAAAATCTTGATTGAAAGCAATTTGTCGACCAACAGGTACAACAGAGCCTGTGAATTCTTTAATACGTCTCTAGTCAGTATCACTGCTAATATAATAATTCTGGGAGGTGGCTCTTGGGTTCCACATATGTGAAAGAATCAAATTTATTTTCTCAACAGCATGTGTGAGATTTCTCTTTTTAGTTCAAATATTAAATTGAAGCATTTCCCCACTTTATGCTATTTCCTCTCTTCCCTTTTGAGTAAATACATTGAAGAGACGGGAAGAAAGAAGTTGGTTGTGTCCATGTGCCCTGGAAACAGTTTTCTTCCTCTTGCTAATGAATGGAGCCCTGGCAGAAGCCGACCCGTCACTCAGATGGAGAGAACAGATGGAGCAAAAAAATTTCTATGTACAGGCAGCCCTGAGGAATTGTGCGGAGAGCATATTCAACAGTCATTTAGTTCTCAATCTGCTTTCACATGGTATTTATGATTTTGTGAAAAATGTCTAGTTTCTTGAAGTGAATGCTGACTTCAAGTAGCTCATAAAATTTCAACCTAACGAAAAGTAATGCTTCACATAGAAGACAAAAATCCACAGATTTCCAGAGTTTGCAGAAGAATAGTGCAGAAAGGCTTCTGGAGCAGGCATTTCATTCTTACTCCTACACCTGCCTATCTCTAACGTAGTATTGATAAGAGTTTAAATACCCACTAGTGGTAATATATTTAGAAGTGTTTGTGTAGGTCTGTTATTTAATAAACTATAGATGAAAGACACGTAAAACTAGCAAAAAAAATATTTGAGAATAACCAGATATAAATATGCAAATAACTAAGCAATTACTTACCGGGCAGAGATAAGCAACCATACTGATCCTTTGAAGATGGTACAACTTTGACTTTATTTATTTTAAACTCTGTGCTTCAACTGCCCTCAGACATTTTGGGAAAACAGGTATTTAATGAGAGTATTAGTTATTTGTATAGGTAAGAAAATGTTCATTTTGAATGGATAATATGATTTGTTAAATTTGTCTACCCACTGAAAGTAAAAACATTTCATGGACAGTTTAAACTAACTCATGGACATCTAGTTTTATCACACCTCAGGGGTTCACCAGAGAACCAGAGGAAGAAATTCAAAGGAATAAATCAACATACCAATAAAATGCTTTCCCAGAGAAGAGACAAATAGACAAATACAACAAAAACTTATTTCCAAAGTGACTATATTGTGTCTTTAAATTTGATTTAAAATATCGTTGTGATGTGTCCAGAGGAAATTCTGCAGAATGAGATAGAGAAGGAAAAGGACGACCAGAAAATCAGTTTTTGTTATTGAAGGCCAGCAACTATCGCATTTTGTTGGAATAGACTAATAGGTCCCTCGAAATACATCTATCCAAAATCTCCTGCACTGTATTCTCCAAAATCTCCTCCTAAGTTCCAGTTTGTAATCACCATCTGGAACAGAAAGTTGTGGTTTTGACTATAGCACCATCGAGTAGTTAACTAGAACAAATTAGTTAATAACTCTTGGGCTTTTTTCTTCACTGATAAAACAGAAATAATAATAAAATATACTTTCCACAGTGCCTTTTGTTAGCAGGCATCAAAGTACCTAATTAAAAGTTTAATGATAAAGATGATGATCTAAAAATCAGTCTCCCATTACTGGTCCCCATATCAACACTTTACTATTTTTAGTGCGTCTCCCACAGCAATAAACTCTGATATCCTTATTGCTTATTAAAGCTTAATTTGTTTTTATGTGCTATCACCAGTTTCATCCTGTCTACCATATGAATGTGGTGTCTGACACTGAAATCTAATGTAGTTTCATTATAATCTCCATCTTACTGAAACTTATGTTGGCCTGTTCAATTCCGATCATGTAAAAGAAACTAAAGAAACACATGAATGAATGAAATCTGTGCTCCCAAGTCAGTAAATAATGCCTTTTTTTCCAACTTCTTTCCTTTCGAGTCTAATGACATTTTAAGTCTAGTGAGAGAGGGACATTATCTGTTGATGAGAACTACCATGATCTTATAAATGTCTTTAATATCAGGCTAACAGATAGGATAATATTGAGAGAAGGCTATAAAATCATTTGCTATATTCAGATGTTACTATCTGTACCACATTTTTTAGGTGATTCAACCAAGCATGCCTACATATCCTATCTCAGCACAAGATTATGGTCTTTGTAGCCACAACTTGGGGGCATGTTACATTTTTACAAAAGAATCTGTGACTTCTTAGCCTATCTTCTACCCCTTTTCTACAAAAAGAAGTCTAGATGAATTAAAATACATAGTTATTTTTGCTTCTAAAGCTAATTCTCCCGACTTCTTTACTTACTTTCTTATCTCTTGCCTATTCATCTCTGTCCAATATTTAGTGGCCTTTGGTCGAGCTGTAATAATTCATGTTCTTAAAAGGAGGCAAATGGTTCTGAAGTCAGTATAAATTGTAGGAATCAAGAAAAATGTAAAATCCAATCCAATCTTATAATTTTGCTCTGATCTCTACCAACTTAGATTCATTTTTCTTCTCATAGAACAAAAACAATAGTCATCTCTCTCTCACAATTTTCTGTGATGAGAGATGAAAATCAATTTCTTTTCTCCTTTTTGCCCCTTTGATGTAATTAATATATAGACACCTAAAAGAAACCACTAAAAGAAACTACTGCTGTAAAATCCAGAACAGTTTTAATATAACAGTCCTGTGTCTACTGAACTTCTCTGATAATCTGCTAATTTCTTGAGTGAAGGAAATGACTCTTGTTTAAATTCTACAGTAAATTATCCGATATTTTTCCATAGTTGTATTAAGTAATGAAAAAAGCATTTCTTTTATTCTCAATGAAGTTTATTTAACAACATATAGCATAATATTAGAAAATAATGTTAATTTTTATGATTCTCCTAAAATGCTAACATAAAACATGGAATTGATTGTTTTTGAAATGTACTAGCCTATAATTCAGTATTTTAAAGACATTTGTTATTTTTATTTTAATCAAAGGGAATTGCTTTAGTTTGCAATCTATACAACCTAACAATCACAATGCCATCTTTTATACATTTGTAAAATCACACACCCTTAATTTTTATATATTGGCATTATTCATAATTAATTTCAATGTGTATCATGAGTATGATTGACAAAGGAACTATTCTCATGAACCTCTATGTGGGAGACACATAATGATTAGACAGCTTCCATCACATACATAGTATTCATTAATGTTCATTCTTGGAACAATTAATGGAATCCAGAGCATGAAAAACCATTTAAATTTAATTTAGTCCTACAGAAATGAGTCTGATATAGTTCAGACAACTGGCTCCCTGAAGACAAATTAATATACAGAGTACTTGCTAAAAACCTAGGAAAATGATAAAACATATTCCTTAATTTTTTATCTTTAATAATTTATTCATATGAATCATTCTCTCAGACTTCAGCATCTACTGTCTTCAATAAAGAAAATGTCTCTCATCATGAGGAAATCTCCATGTTATACAGGCATCTTCTCCATTCCATAATAACCTGGCAAGCCCATATTTTTATTCACTATTAATGAACATTGACTTCAAATTTTACATTATGTCTTAATACATCTTCTTAAAATACAATTGGCCTCAAATTTATTCTTGTTTGTACTCAGAGAATAAATGTTTTAAGTTTACACTATAAATTTTATAAAACCAGAAAGGTTCACTATTGGACTTTTCTGTTAAGGGGAATTTAATCACTTTAAACCTAACCCATATTGTAGCTTCAACATAACACTATCTAAGACAAGAAAACAAGCCAAGATTCCTGTGAATATTTGGAACATTTCACCTCTCCACAGTGTAACCCATCGCCAAAACCAAGATTTTCATATTTTTAAAAGCTGTGAGTATTCAATTTGTTGTTAAATATTTTGTGCGTTTTTAATGCTTGCATAATCCCTGTATGATGCAATTTCTTAAGTTAACTTGTTAATTTACAAGGTTTTTAAGTTTTTAATATTGATATTAAATATAGTTCTATAATGAAGACAGCATCCTTCATATATAGAATATACATTTTTGGCATACTGGTAAATATATGTTATATTTCAAGAGTTTTCTGCTGTTGATGTGAACAGGAAATACTCCACACCAACTTACAAAAAACTGGGGAGGGTCTGAAATCTGACTCTGTTCCCCTAGTGGTTTATGAAATGTTTGGTGTGCTCTTCTGTGGTGACCCACAAAACCGTGATGAGCCCAGAAGTCTAGGAACAATGTTAGGGGGTCACTTTCTCCAGATACTTCTTTTGTTTCTGTACCATGGTTAATGGCTCCCCCAGCGATCTTTTGTTCTTGTTGTTCTCCAGTCTGAGAGCTGGGGAATTCTTTAGTCTGTCTCACAGTTTTCTGTTACTGCGTCTGCATTTGAATCAAGTTAAAAAATAGAACAGAAAATTATTTAAAATGCTACAGGGATTCCCCTTAAGACAATACTTTTTACCCTCTGCCAAAATGGTGGCACTATCATGCTGTCACAGCCAACACTCTTATCACAGGGTTTCTGGGGAAATGGGAACTTATGAAAACAGAAAAGAAAAGAAAGTGGTTATTTCCCCTTCTTTCCGAGTGTGAGATCCCTTTCAATTCCCTTGGTTAGAACCAAAGGAATTCCCTCAGAGTTTTCTCTCTTCATTCCCATGCCCACATCAAATTGTTGGCCTACATTTTTCCAAGATCAGGGATAATAAATGAAACAAATACAGAAAACCCACTACAGACTACTAGTTTGGGGGTAGTAGTTTGGGGGTACTTCAAAATCTGCTTACTTTCCCAATCAGTCTGTTATCATTTCTTTTAAATAAAAGACCTTACTATTTGGGTTTGGATTTCCAGTTCTGGATTCACAAAGTGTTGACCAGAAGTTAAAAAGATTTTATCATGTCTCCTGCCCACAAATGTCTCTTCCCTTTGTTAACAGCCCTTCCAGAATTTTACATATGCTCTACTTATGAACCTACATTAGCACTTCATTTTCAACTAGATGTCATGGTTTCATCAGTTCGCTCTTGGTGTTGTACATTTTATGGACTTATTGTGCCATGTATTTGTCATTATGGTATAAGTTTATATTATACTTTATGTTGAAATTTCCATTGTAAATTATAAAGTAGTTTTACTTCCCCATCTTATTGCAACCATAGATATTTTCACGCCCTCACATTTCCAGTAGCATGCCTTTAAGATCCCCCATAATTTTTCAATCCAAGATAGCAACTTTCCTTTTAATGCTGAATGTTAGTCCAATGTTGGGATATACATTTTATTTGTCCATACCAGTTTATTTATCCATTCATATACAGAAAGGCATCTTGATTACCTCCAAGTCTTGATAATTTTGAATGAAGTCACTATGAACAACCATGTGCAGAGTGCTATGTGGATATATTTTCAGTCCCTTTGCAAAAAGCAAGACTTTATCTTTTTAAATATTCAGGTTTCCATTCAGTACACATACCACAGGTTCTCTGTACAATCTCCCACTGAGTCTTTGGGTTGTTTTTCATGTTTTGATAATTGTGAAAATGCTATTATTAACAGGGGGGAGATATAACTTTCCAAAATAACCTTTCAATTTTCTTTGAAATGATACCTTGGTGTAGTATTTCTGGATCATACAGCATTTAAATTTCTAATTTTGTGTACTCCCCATATGGTTTTCCTTAGAGGATGAACCAATTTACAGTCTCACTAACAGTAAATGAAAGTTCATTTCTCTCCTCACCTTCACCATTTGTCTCCACTCTTTTTTGACATGGGTCATTCTCATATATATTGACATTTCTACACTTCCCCATTAAATGAGGTTGGATTATTTGAGTGCTTATTGATCATTTTGAGTTTTCCTTGGAGAAGTATATCCAATTGTTCTGCCTCTCATTTGACTGGGCTTTCCTCCCTGTTGTTGAATTGTCTAACTCCTTTATTTATTTTAGATATTAACACCTTGTTTTATGTCTGATATGCAAGTATCTTCACTCACATAGTATTTCTTTTGTGTGGGGGGGGTGGGGGGGATGGTGGTTTCTTTCTCTGTAATACTCTTGATTTCCTTTCTCCTGAGATTTCTTTTTCAATCTTTACCCTCTTGTTTGATAACTTTATCCTTTTATATTACTCTAGTCAAAGAATATAAAATAACTTTTTTTTCCTTTCCCAGAATTGGTTCAATCATAGTTTTGTATCTAAAATCAGGCCACCTCACTTCACATTATCTTTATTGAAATGTCAGTAGACAGAGCTAGTTTCATCTTCTGCTATATTAATCTATCAATCCATGACCACAGCTGTAATCCAATCTCTAAGAACAATAGGATCTTAGTCTTCCTACAGTGAGATGCAAAAAGTGTTTGGGTGCATAGAACATGTTCAATAACTTTTTGTTAAGGATTGGCTGATAGTTAACATATTGTTTTTATAATAAAATATACTTTGCCTAAAATCATCAGTTTCTAATTTAGATAAGTAAGTAGATAGATGATTCATAGATAGATGGCTTGATGTATCTACCTATATATCTGTCTGTCTGCTGTCTGTCTATATATCTGTATATCTGCATCCCTCACTATAATCTTACGTATTAGGTATTGTATTACTCCCATCTTATATATGAGGTAACATGGCCAATAATATCAGAGTTTAATTCCCTTCTTTCCTCCAAATCATATTGCTCTTAACCTTATGCAAGACTGGTTAGCTGATATTTTATATTCAGTCATGTCATACCTACTTAATACAAAATCTAACATCATCAATGGCCTTTTTTGGATCTCTCAGAGACTCTTCCAACTTAAAAGGGAAAATTAACTGCCTTTCAGGAACAATTTTGTCCATTTTCAACACCATACTTGACAATAAATTCAAACTTTGAGAGAAAACAAAATTTTAATATATGTTACACTGATGGACAAAATACATAAAACAAGATTTATCGGCCTGCATCCGGGTATTCTTCTCTTCACAATGATTGCCACTAACATAATGAAAGCTGAAAGCTGTCACTATAATTAGAAATGCTTCTCTAAAGTTATAAAGTAAAAATCAAGTCACATACAAATTGAGCAAGTTTTGATGGATCACATCTCATTATATAAGCAAACTGCTAACATAGTTAAAGCAAAATAGAAAAGTCAATTTTCTTTTTTTTTTTTTTTTTGAGACTAGGTCTCACTATTTTTGCCCGTGGAACCACAGGCTCTCATTGCCCGAGGTACCACAGACTCAAGCAATCCCCAGCTTCAGCTTCCCAGGTAGCTGGGATTACAGGCACGCGCCACCATGCCCAGCTATTTGTTTGGAACTAGGTCTTGCTAGCTGATCCCTAGCCCCGGCCGCTTCATAGGCTGAAGCTTACAGGCATGAGCCACCATGCCCGGCCGAAAAGTCAATTTTCTTTCAGAACAGCTAGTAGACAAATATTCCCTTATAACATATCATCACTAGCCAATACAAAACTTTTACCAAAAAGCAGACACATCCAACTATCTCTTTTGTTAGGAACCATAAAGCTGAATTTTGAGATTCTGAGGCCATTAAGTATACAGGGTTTCTAACCCAAAGCATGGGGTTTTTCCAATGAGTTTGTGCTGTTTTTGAATTTGAATGGGCTAAAAGCAAGATAAAATTTCTAACAAACAATAATAAAGTTAAACTCTTTGGTATATAATTGCTTCTAATTTAATCACACTTGGTTATTATAATTTTATGATTGCAAACTCCTTTGTGAATATTATTGTTCAAAGTACCTCATAAAGAAAGAATTCTTTCCTTTAACATACTATTCTGTAAACAAATGCCATTTTAAATATGACTGCTTTTCCAAACACTGATTTCTTCAAAAGATTGCAAGAGAAGGGGGCTTTCCTGGGATGACCGCGCACCGGCACCGTGTGGGGGACTTGGCCCGTGCCCTCCACAGTCCCATGGCTGGGTCCTGCACCTCACACACGCAGGTTCCATCCCCCTCTGGAGGGTGGGTGGGATGGAGGCGTGAGGTTCCATTCAGAGAGCCCGCATCTCAGGATGCAGGGACATTGGCCACCACCACGCCCCTCATGTGACCAGCTTTCATCCCCCTTGGAGATGGGCGCCACCACGCCCCTCATGTGACCAGCTTTCATCCCCCATGGTGGGGGTGGGGCGTGGCCAGGGGTCGGACCACCGCACACCTGTGGCCTGCCAAGAAGCAGGATGCAGTGTGTGTGTTGTGGGGGGGGTGTTCACCACAGTCCCCTCTCACTTTGGCTCCACTCCAAGGAACCCACACCAGCAATAAGTACATCAAGAGGAACTTCAACCACAGAAACAGAAGAGGCAAGGATCAGCAAGAAAGACCCTAAAAACACATGCCTCTAAGGCAGGACTCAAAAAGAGCAAGGCAAGATCACAGAGCACTGAACTTTGAGAACAAACATGAAAGAACTACACTTACTACTCACTGGGGAGCTGTGACCAAAAACCTGGCACAGAGATGCTGTCAATAAGGAACTGCACACCCCCTTTGCCAGAGGGAGGATGGCTGCAGAATGGCAGTGGCCCCAACAGCAAAGCTCCTAAAAAGGAGACTAGAAGACCTACCATCAGCCGTTGGCTGTCCCCATTGAGGAGCAGCTCTACCAAACCATAAGGCTGGGAGTCAGGTCCCCAAAAGCAATGGCCTGAAACATAATGGGGTGGAGCAGCAAAATGAGGCAGAAAACAACAGAAAGAACAGGCACCAAGAAACAAGAAGCACTGATACAACCCAAAGGTGCTTGGATTGGCCTATGAAGGCAGAAAGACGAAAGGGCAAAACATGGACAAACAACAAAAAGAAAGGAGGCAAAATGACCAGAGGTGGCTTGGTGGGGTGGGGTAACCCCATGGGGATCAACAGCTATGCAATCATGCACAAAATTCGAAAATAAAAAATTATAATGGATAAAAAAGACTGCAAGAGAAAGTCAACTCTTATTTTAACATAAATGTAAGATTATAAATCATGAATTCACAGATTACTTTTTTATTGAATATGATGAAAAAAATGCTAAATTCCTCAAATTATCATTTGGGCAGATGTCTGCTCAAATAGTTATAATATGAAGCAAGCTGCTATCAATTTAATATATTTAATTATATTTATATTATGTATTTTATTTACAGAGAACTTCATATTCACTTGAAACATTCGTCTTAAAGTCCTATGAGAAGTCACAGGAGCAAAAAAGATTATGGCATTACACCTTCCTTAGTGAATCATGAGAAAAAAAAAACCTATGATACAGTACAAGCTTAATAAATGGAAATATACAGCAACTATTAGATACTCTTGTGCAGTTCATTTCATGTGAGTTTATTTATAAATGAGAAATGAAAAAGATGACATCTTTAGTCCTTTTTTGTCCTCAAATCCAGATTATGTTGACATTATTCAAGATTTAGAGTGATACAATGATTCCACCATCTGTCAGGCTCTTCACACAGACTGCCTTGCAAAACTTTATCACATAGGTACTATTTTGCCCCAATTTTGATTTTTTTAGATATGTAGTCAAGAAAAAAAGAGGTTGCTAAATTCTAAGTCCACAAAGGCAGAAACAAAATAAGAACCCATGGAAATAATCTCAGAGGTCATCATTTTTCTTTTAATTTTGATTTTGCTTATCTAATTGTAATGGTGATATAAAATCCAGTTAAGTTCATGGATTCATCAAGTATAGGGGTTCAGTTTTGACAAATAGTGTGTCCTCTTAGAATCACTATCCCATTAAGATCCAGAGTCTCTCCATCATCTCAGGACTATCTCCCAAGAGCTTTTGAGAGAGTGATTTGTCCATTCAGAGAACACAAGAAATTGAATCCTTCTAACCAGTCTGTGAGTGCATGAGTTCCAGGAACCCTCAGGTGAGCCTTGTATCTTCTAGACCCAGAGCTTCTAAGAGTGTCTAACTGGTCTACTTAGCTTGTACCTCAACTACCAACTCATAGAAAGCGATAACAAATTTTGTTTTTAGCCATTTTATTTTGGAGTCACTGGTTAGGTACAAGAGACCACTAATACAATGTTAACAGGCTTGTTAGAGGATTTGCACTGAGTTTGTGAGATTTGGGGCAGTGTGCAAAGAAGCATGATCTGGATGAATACTGTCAGAAAGGGAGGGTACTGCTATCATCAATCTGAAGAAATATTATCTAAAATATAGTCAAAACCTTTGCTTAGGGTAGTGTAAAAGACCAGTGGCAAGAATCAGCCATCAGTTAAGCTAGCATTCAGAGGGAGAGAGAGATGATGTACGAGGTTGGTTTGGGCAGGTTTTGTTTTCATCTGTGCCCAAACATGATTCTGCCAAGGTCTTGGTTTTGTCTTACTCTATCAAGGTCATAGACAGACCTTGCTTTATTTTCTTTTTTTATTGCCTATGTTCAACTGGAGGAAATCTCCCATGACCTGGTCAACTACCTTCAATCATCAGGAGTTTTCTCTTCCTCAATGCATAAATATGCCATGAATACTCTTGTGCTAGTCTTTTTGTGGTGCTGTATTATTTTTCTGAATGATAGCTAAGAGTGAAATGTCATAGACTAAGTATATACATAATTTCATAAGGAATTGGTGAGGTATTTTCTTACCTGAAATATATAAGAACTCCAGATTCTCACATCTTCAATACAGCATTGTCATGTTTTGTAAATTTTAGTTATTCTAATGCATTTAAAGTAATATCTCCTTTTGGGGGGAATTTGAGTTTTTCTGATGACAATGATATTGAGCAATTTTCCTGGTGCTTACTAGCCATCTGCACATTTTTTGTTCAAGTTTCTGGTTAAGGCCTTTGCTCTATTTTATTAAATTTTTTTCCTTTGCTGATTTTTGGAAGTTCTTCATCCATTTTTAATATAGTTCCTTTGGTCTTTGTCAAATACATGAATCATAAGGACTTTCTCCCAGTCTGTCTTTTGCTTGCATTTCCTTTGATAAATCAAAGTGTTTAATATTGATAATGTCTAACCCATCCATGGTTCCTTTTATAGTATAGATTTTCTCACTCTGTCCAAAAACCTTTGTCCATCCAAAGATCATAATGAATTCTTCTGAAATTTTAATTTTTATGATTAGGTCTACATCCACTTCAGATTATTTTTTGTGCATGATTTTTCCCATTGGGCTGTTTTAATACCTGGGTCAAGTGAGTCATATGTGTCATTTCATTATTGGATACCAAAACCCATACCATGGTGATATTTGCACCTTGATATTTCAGCATTATTTGGTTTTGTTGTTAGGCTTTTCTGACAGTCTTGAAATCAAGTGGCATAAATACTTCCAAACTGACTTTTGTTTCAAAGGTGTACTAACAATTTATAGATGCATTGCAATTTTCATATTAATTTTAGAATGAGTTGTATATTTTCTACTCAAAATTAAGATGGGAATCTGAATGAGTTGTTTTTGAACCTATAGATCAATTTTGGGAAAATTTGCCTATTAAAAACATTAAGCTATTTCATTTATAAATATGGCTTATATTTTATTTATTTTTGTTTCCTTAAATTTCTTCCTACAATATTTTAAAACTTTTATTATAGGAGTAGCACATTTTTTAAACAAATAGATTCCTAAGTATTTTATAATTTGGGTGCTATGTTATTATTTAAATTTTATTTTCAATGTTTGTAGTAAATATATAAAAATATAATTAATAATTGAATTAGCCTTGTATCTTATGCCTTTAATAAGTTCATTTGTTAGTTATAGTAGAGCTTATGGCAAATTCAGAAAAGGTGAGAGGAGATGAATTAAGAGAAGAATGGGTGATAGGATGACATAGATAAGGATGGAAACTTTTAAGCCAAGTATGAATATGGCTTTTAATTCTCAATGAGGCAGGGCTGAGTATAAAGTTCTGACATACTTTGCCTTCTTTTTTTAAAAGAATTCTTTGGATTCCTTGGTTGAGTAGAGATAATAGGAAAGGGATGAATAAGAGTGGAAAAGTTCTCCCAAGAATGGTGCCTTCATTAATGGAAACCATTTACATCTTGTTTGGTATACATTCTGAAGAGAAGATAAAGTTTAAGAATACCTAAAGTATTTGAATTTCAAGAAGTTGAAGCATGAACTTGCTTTTACTGAAGTGACTGGAGAAGGTATAATTTACTGGGACAAGATCGGGTTTAAACTTTAGTATGTTCAATATGAGACCCTATACGGTGTGGTTTTTTGTTATTGTTGTTTTTTGAGACTCAGTCTCTATTTTTGCCCATGGAACCGCAGGCTCACGTTGCCCAGGGTACCACAGACTCAAGCAACCCCCAACCTAGCTTCCCAGGTAGCTGGGATTATAGGCGTGCGCCACCACTCCCAGCTATATTTTTTTGGAACTAGGTCTCACTACATGCCCCTGGTGGGACTCAAACTGCAATCCCTGGCCCCGTCCGCAGCTTCCTAGGTTTAAGTGTTCATAAACCTAAGAAAATGAATCTACACTTCACAGATAGATAATGAACTTAAAAGTAAATTTGGATTCTTCCATGTACAGGATATTTTTGAGGCATTCTCAATTCCAAGGAAAAATTAATCATCATAGAGAAAAGTTAGTCATAAAGCACTAAGCTGCCGATGGATTGCAAGGTCATAAGAAATTTATTTCCTTACCCCTGACATCATTATCTCATCTAATCATCCCATTGTTCATGACTATCAGTTCAATGGTTGCTTCTGACAAGGATAGCTTTCTTACTATTCTATTTATCTTGAATGTTTTTTTTCCTGAATTATCTTCTAAGTCTCTCAACTCTTTCAGGTTTTAACACAAATGTTACCTCTCAACTTTCTCCACCTCAGTTCAAACCTGCAATATTTCTTGAGTGACTCATTTCTCATCTCAAAATATATTTGTTTTAGGAAAATTTTGCTAATATCTGAACCAGAATATGGGCCACAAACAGGCAATGATGTTTCACCTGTTTTATTCATAGTTATGTCCCACTTCCTAGAATGTAGAATCCCCGACCCTCCTTCTTCTCAGAATTATGTCTCCAACCCAGAGTTCTTTTAGTCAAATAAGGGCTCACAGGATTCTGAAAACCTCCTAACATAGGCAAAAGTGATGGTAGAGAGAACATGCCCATGGAGGCAAGGGACCAATAGCATGACCAAATTAGCAAGATTAGCTCAGAAACCAACCTTACTTGCAATGATCAACAGAAAGTAGGCAAGCATATAGAACAGAGATGACAGGCATTGATTTGAGAAAGCTCTGGAATCCCTCCCCCCCAGACAATAGCCCTGGTCACTGGATTGTAGCTTGCACTAGATGATATTGCATCCCAGATGATGCACCTCCACGCATGTTCATTTGCTACGTACTTACCACCTACTCTAAAACTTTTACTTGCCTCTTAATAAATGCTAGACTTCTTGGATCACAGCTGTCACTGATCTTGACAAGTCATTCTTGAGGGAGGCTTAAGGTGCAGTCCCTCTGGGTTTTCCACTGTTCCTACCTATTTGGACTTTGAGTATTTTTTCTCATCCCTTTTGAGTACTTTTTCTCACCCCCAGATTTCTCATGAATCTGTCACCCTGTGAGGTGACATTAGAAGAAGGCTATTGGCTATAGGGAAGTCTCAATATAATCAATGGAAAATGATTATT
Source organism: Uropsilus gracilis (assembly GCA_004024945.1). Taxonomy (NCBI): domain Eukaryota; kingdom Metazoa; phylum Chordata; class Mammalia; order Eulipotyphla; family Talpidae; genus Uropsilus; species Uropsilus gracilis. Next base: position 34,856 of record PVHY01008275.1, read on the forward strand.
TTATAATTGAATATTGGATTTATCATATGAAGGATTTGCTACACTGACAAGACTGATTCCATTAAGTATTGAGAATAAGGGATTTGATTTCAAGAGATATGATAGAAAAGTGGAAGTGGTTATACATCTCTTTCCAAGAGATATTCTGTAAGGGAACAGAAAAAAGAACAAATGTCACCTAGATAAGGAATCTTGAGAGGGTATTTAGGTTTGTTTGCTTGTTCTAAGATTGGAATAAGCCATTAGAAAAGGAAAATATGATAAATTAGGAGAGAGTGAAGAGGGAAAATTTGTGTGAATGATACCTACCTAAAGTGAGAAGGGATAAGATCTAAAATATATCAGCTTTGTTGGACCTGAGAAACATGGAAAACTCATCCACATTAAAAACAGTAAAAGCAAAGATTATATTTATTTATATAGGTAGATTGACAAATCAGTGGTGGAATATCTGCAATTTTCCTGTGATGAGTTTTCATTCTTCCTGAAATAGGAAGCAATTTCTAACTCTCTGAATGTAAAGATAGTATTGGAAGTTGGATAACAGCAAGTTATGATTCAATAGTCATCCAGAAGATAAAAGAGTAGTGAATGCTCTGGGGGAAGAGTTAGCAAACAACAGCCCACAGGTTAAATCTGGCTCACCATTTGTTATTCAAATAAAGTTTTATTGGGACATAGCTATGACTTCATCTACATATTCCTGTTGATCTTACACTACAATCAAAGAAATAAGCAGTTACAACATGTGAGCCACAAAATCTAACATACAGGCGTTATGGTCTTTTACAGAAAAAGTTGACAACCCAGTGTTCTAAAATCATCATTTATTGACAGCTCTACAAGTGCTTCTGAAATGGGATAAGATTGCTCAATTTGGGTGTTTTTCTCCAATGTGCTTAATTATGCAAGTTCAGAGGGTGAACAGAGGGAATTAAAATGAACCAGTATTGTTATTTTATCATATGAGTTTAAGGAAGAAAGAGAATCAGAGGAACTAAGAATTAAACAAGAGAGGTATTACAAAGGTGGCCCATGTAATATAAGCTGGTAACTGGGAGGACAGCATAAGGGGAGCAAAAGTCTTCAAAAATTAGTTGAATGATAAATACATGCTCCCAGCAGAACACAATCACATGTGGTCTATTTTGACATTTTCATTCAATGATGGGCTGTGTATACCAAGGTGGGTCCAACTGGATATACCATCTAGATTTATGCATTTTGTACTTTATGATTAATTATAGAACACATTTGCCAAATAACATATTTCTTAGAACCTACCTCCAGGGTTAAGTCATGCATTGCAGTAAAAGTGTGCTGGAAAGTGAGAAAGTGGAAGCTGACATGCCTTGACTCTGGAAATTATGAGTTTTAGAGACTGAGTGCTTGATGGGATAGGGTTCAAAAATGTTAGAAGATAATAAATACCATGATTACAATTAATTTTTCAGGGTGCTTACATTAGTATCTTGAGTCCCCTTAGTATAGTAGAAATCTCTTTTCATTGTTACTTCAAGGACAAAGTTTATACTAACCTAAAATTAAGATGAAGTCTACCCATGGATCAGTAATCACTGTGATCTCTCTCTCTTTTCCCCATTCCTCTTCCTTTTCTACCTTTCTTCTCCCTCTCCTCCCTTTCTCTTCAGATATCGTTTATAAGATCAAAGGCTGGGGAACTTTGTGCTGTAGTACTGGGTAATTATTGATGGTGAATGGGAAGTTAAGAAGGATGTGGTGATTCCAGTTTATATCAATATTCTGCTGGTCTAATCAAACTTTTCTTTAAGTAATGTTAATATTCCTTAAAATTCATTTCTTGTTCTGGAAATTCTTTCCCTTTAAATAATGAAAAGCCAGGCTGACATTTCATCTTTCCCAGTATATTTGATTGAACACTACTATCTGTAAACATTGCTATCTATAAATTATTTAGGATTTCAAGTGCAGAGCAACAGATTTCATAGAGGGGATTCGTGTCAACATTAAATCTATAGGAGATATAAAGAAATATGAAAGTTGCTAATTCTAAATCCTCATCCATTAGAGAGTACAAAAGTAAGTCTGATGCATTTCCAGTAGATCATGTGGGAAAAGCTTCACCAGTAAGTCAACTCACTGAGTCATTTAAAATCACTATTGAGTCAGTCAAAATCCTTTTGTAACAATTTGTATAGCTTTTTCTGAGAGAAACATACTTGTACTCTCTGGACATACCAAACAAGACAACAAACTTAGTAAAACAAATCTAGACATAATTAGTTCCCTAAGTGACACACACAAAAAGCACCTCTGTTCCATCATTCAGTGCATTTCTTCGATTATTGCTTCTTCAATCTACATAAAAAAGTTTAGAGGAACTGACTTGTTAACTTGGGTTAGGAAACCCATAATCATCAAGATGACCTCCAAGAAACAAAAATAATCATTGAAGTAAATGGCAGCAAATAGATTGCAATAGTTATCTGAAGGTCAAAAAGGTCCCTGTACTCCAATCAGAGCAGCACTGCTAGATAACTGAGAGGAATGAGTTACCCTGCTGTCTTGCCACCATGTCTCAGGGGACAGCAGGATTGCTGTCTACAATTCTTGAGTCTTCGTTTAAGTACCTTGAGCAGCACGTAATGAACACTGAAGAAGATAATGTCTGTGGTCTCAATTGTTATTGCATTTTTTATTCATTTTACAGGCTGTAGTTTCTTGGTCTAGTCCTTGTTTTATTTGTATTTTTCATCTTTCAAAAAGGATTATCTATAAGATATATACTTCCCCAAAAGCTGCTCTTTTAGATATCTATAAATAAATATATGAAACAGTCAAGTTGACATTCATAACACATCAATAATCAAAGACTAATATAATTCCACAGGCATTATGAAAACTACAGTTTCTATGAATAACTATTTTATTATTTTTAAGCTGATATCACTTCTAGTTTTTCCATAGGAGGTCCTGTTCAACAAAAATGTCTACAACATGTTTTATTTCATTATTCTCACCTTGATATTCTGAAGCGACTCAAGAAATCATTTTTCTTTCTGAACTGCATTAGTCTTTTTTGTTTCTCTGTTAGTTTATGAAGCACTAAAGAAAACACAAAACAATAAAAAATTAGGCAAGGAAATAGCATCACTTGGGAATTATCATTTGCTAAATGAAATCACTTCCAGTCTTCACTCCTTTGTTTTCTCCTAACCACTAGCAATCCACACTGTACATTCATGCACCAACTTTCATGGAATCTTGGGGTGTTAGGTCAGTTCAGCTGAGAGAAGCATCCTAAGAAGGGTGTGTCTATGGCATTTGAAAAGAATGCACACACATAGGAAAGAGGAATAAACAAAACCAAAAATAAAACAAAAAAACACTGCAGAAACTAATAATAAGTACACAAAGTCCACAAGTGTATTTATTACATTTGGCAAGCACTTGGTTCTACATTTCAAAAACGCCACCATCAAGCTGTTGGCACATTTATGTACAAAACTGATTAATTGTAATGCCTGCTACAAAGCACTCTTTGTGAAAATACAAACTCTAATACCAGAAAAAAAAAAGCCAAAAGCATCAACATCATTACATAAGTTTAAAAGACAGTTTTAAAAATCATCACAAACTGTTAGGACACAGAAATGAAACACTATAATATAGAATTTAAAGAAGCCCATTAATACTTTTGCTGTATAGCTGTAATACTGCATATATCAGAAAATGTTGAACCAGTAAGATAGTCTAAGTGTAAAAAAAAAAGAAGCAAAACCAACCCCAAATTAATTAAATAATACTACAGAATGCATAATCATGCCACAGAGAACCCTAGTAATACCCCCTACTTACTACAAGAACTTGTAAAATTACGGATGATGCATATGACTCGTCATTGTACAAAGATTGTTTCACTCAATAAATTTTATTAGAAATGCACTTACACTGAGAAAGGATTTCACAATGGTCAAATCAGTGCACAATAACTACCTAGTTTTTAAACACTGACAAAAATGTCTTGTCAGGCTACATCATTTTAAAAGACACTTTACAGCATTCCTGTAGCATTAGAAGTAATCAAAAGAAGAGTCAAGGTTAAAACAAACACCAAATTTGGTCCAATAATACTGATTGCTTTTTTTTTATTCCTTTGATATAGGTACTTCTTATAAATGAATATGAATGAACATTTGGTTAAAATGACTTACTTGAAATAAAGACACAAATGATCACTATACTTGGAAAGGATACATTCTCTAGTGGCCTCTGACCACACTTTAAAAAACACTACAGGTAAACCAACATAGATTGGAAGGCTGCAAGCATAGCTATTATATTAATGGAAGCCTTTTCAAATATATCATACACATTTTAGGGATAGTTTACAGAGGTGCAATCCATTACAACTTTCAAAGTAGGTAAAACAACTTCCCAGGGATTAGTGTGCTTATTTTTAATATACCACCTTCATAAAGGTAATTAATGTTCCACATTAGCATATTAAAAAGTTCCAATCCAGCCACTGCATCAATCACAAAGAAGTCATTCTCCAAGAGCCCACAGTAATTAGTGCCATTAAAATTGTGTCTAGACTAAACTTTAAAAGGTAAGCCTGGTGTCAGGAGCCGTGCGTCAGCGTCACTGTTTCTACATGCTCACAACATAAACACGAGTAGTCAGAGGGGAATATCTTTTAAGTACATCGAGAAAAAATACAATGTTAACAAAGATAAGAAGCACTTTTTTGGAACCTACTCTTACAAATTTAGAAATTGCACCTTAGATTGATGAAAACATTAACCAGGGCCTGCGGTAACGCAGCCACTGATCTGGTCTTCCAACAAGTTCCCATATTTCCAGAAGAGTCATCATGGAGTCATCTCTGTCTGTTGTTCATAATGTTCAATGGTCCCTTTGAAGGTTACCTGTAGTTAAACTAGTTACCGAAATCAAAACTAAAAAGTATAAAAAGCTATTTTTCTTTTCAAAACATAAGAAATAATGCAATAGGTGTTATGTGTGAACATATGGGGGATGGTTAAAAGTCAAACAAATCTTTGCATTTGACAATGTTAGTATCTTGGATCTTATGAATTATTAAATGAATTTCACAAATTTCAACAAGAAAAGAGGCTGGATAGGAGCTTGTAGAAGATTACACCAATTTCACAAATTAGGAATTTTAAGTGCTAAACAACAAAGAACTGGATTCGAATGATTCATAAGTCACCCTACATATCCTTGATGAGAAGCACTTTCATTTTGTTTTGCAAAAGGTTGGATGGTTGGATGGCCCTTTAGTTAAACACCAATGCATTCCAGTGGTAGAAAGGATGGGAGGGAGGGTTTGATTTATGTGTATGCGTTGAGCCGCTCTTTGGAGCGAGTGGAGTGAATATCATGTAGCTCTTGCTCCTCCTTCGACTTGATGTCCTCATACTTCTGCATCCGGCAAGCATCCTTCACATACGCCCAGTTGGCAGATAGGACCATAAGGTAGTGGACCTAGTTGGAGACAAAATAATTTATACTGGAAGTCTGTTCCATATGAGGAAAGGAAAAATTCAAAGCATATGCTCTTGTCATTCACAAAATGAAACCAAATTTTCTGATGCTAGGAACAATAGAAATAAAATATAGTTCTTCCTCCAATACCAGGACACCATTTCTCAGTCCCTTTTCTTTCACTCTGTTTTTCTTTCGTTCTTTATCCCAGCCCTGAAATATCTAAGACTGTTTCTTAATCTTTGTGAAGTCTCCTGTGGGTTCAACTCTCATTTTTTCAAATGATGCATTTCATGTTCATGTATCTCCTTTGAACCGCTCATCAGAAATATTCTCATACAAAGTGTCAGTCTAGTCAATGTGAATAAATGGGAGGATATACTGTCTTCTGAGGAATAGAAAGAAGGATCGAGGGAGTCCCAAATTAAATCTGTGGACTTAATTATCGAGTTAATTTTCTACATGCATCTTGTCATTTCTTTAAGACTACAAACATGAGAACAAGTATTGTGTTATTTGGCATTTGTGTAATTATATACATTCACAGCTTTGTTCAAAAACAAAGTTCCTGGTCTGTCTTGAGTAATGAATGTAGTTACTCAAGTGATGAAGCTTATGATTTGATTTGACTCAACAATAAGAACACTCATTCATTTTCCTTTGCCTCCCTCTGTTCCACTGGAGAGTGAAAGCAGTTTTCCAAGTGATAAATTTTTATGGATGAATAGAAAAGAGGAACTAAGCTATCAGGGATTTGACTTTTCTGGGTTTCAAAGAGTTGCCTGTATTTTTAGCCATTATTTTTGTGGAAAAAGAACATTAAAATTTTGATTAGTTAAGAGTACACTGAAAGATAGGAGGTAAGTGGGTTCTGGAAAAGCATAGTTGGATAAAAAAAGTAGAATCAACTGTAAATGGTGACTGCTGCGGCCTATAAACTCACAACAGATGAAAACAACAAAAGCATTGACACAAGATCATCGAAAAATAATGCACATCAATGAGAATCAGTCATTTTCAGAATATTCAATTTCCTTTGAAAATTTGCACTTGGTTTAATGGAAATTTTAAGCCATATACAAGCAAGAGTTGGGGGTTAATGTCTTACCCTCCAAGGCATTTTTATAGTGAAAGTTTATTTAATTACTATACATGGATTGAACAGGCTAATAACCATAAGCAAGCTTATGTGGTGTTTTGTTTTTGTTGCTAAAGTACAAATGCTACAGAAAATGCCCAGAGGTAGCAGATACTCAGAGTCATGCCAAATGAATCAATAAATTCTTAGATGTTCAAAAACCTTCTTTTGCAGCCTGAAAAAATATGACTCCTAAATTACTAACACTGAGAAGAACCTTCCGTTTCTCAATTCTGCAGAATTTCAATCCTATAATCAGAAACTAATGCTCCCCAGGGGGGTCTTGCAGACATGTCATCTGTTCTCAGTGGACACAAGCTCCAGATCTGTTACCCTCACTTACTCAAGTGAGCAGTGCACCTGTAATCTACTGTAATGCCTAATGGATTACATTATTGCCTTAATATCTCTTCAAAGTGATGGAATAGTTAGAACACATATTAATTTTAATAGACATTCTGATAATTACAGTTGGAGTTCTAAATGTTTAGCTTATGTGAAATTCATAAAACTTTTTACCTACAATACAGAAGGGAAGATGGCAGCTATATTCTAGAATGTGAATGAGATCATAGCAGCCCTATCGTGGAATTTAAATGTGATCATAAGGAGGTTAATCAGGGCTGCATTACTGGTGTTGAATGTGCTTGTGTAAATAAAGCATTTGACAATGCTTAGCAGCGCTAGTTTTAAAGAAAAATCAGTTAGCAGAGGTACTACTATTAATAGTACTAGTGCCAGCAACAGTGGCAATGATTATGTTCTGTCTCCTAAGACCTAAACAATCATCATCACTAAAAAAATCGGAAATGTGCTGTCAAACAGCATTGAGATGTTATTTATTTCTTGCAGAATTTGTGCTGTGTATATACGTAAATATCCAATAGGATGTTTAGTTGTTTAAGAAACTATCTCCTAAGCTCTTGCAGTTTTACAAGCACATATATGTTAAGAATATGAAATATTATACCTCTTTTCAAAAGCAGTTTGGCAGACTTCTTACACATTATGTCTAGTGGTGGAAAAACATTTCTCTAAAAGTGAAACAACGGACTGTGATTGTGAGTACTAATGTACAGAAGCTTCCTCTAAATTCCTAATTTCTGGGTGGGGGTTGGATCCACAGACCTTTGGACATGACTGCCCAGAACAAGCTGATGCCTTCTCAAAAGCATTATAGCATTAAGTGTAAGTTAAGAATATTAAGTTGTTTGCTCATCATTCTATGGTAATTCTATTGTAATGCCTTAAGAAGTATCTCATTTTCTGAAACTAAATTCCTATTTAGAGGTGTATAGAGTCATTATATTCAAAATGTTGGACAATGCCCAAATCAAGAAAATATCTGAAAGCTTATGCTAGCAGTGACATAGTTGGCTTTGTAAGATATTTTTAAGAAGCATTTTTAATAAAACAGAATCAGTCTTAATACAGAAGTGTTTATGAGGACACTAAAAATAACTGGTCTGAAATGGCTCATTAGCACTTTAGCATTGTCTCATCAGTCCTATTTTTAGTCTTTGACCAGAAATAAAACACTTAAAAAATACAGTATTCCTTTCAACACATTAGACAAAGAATTGGCATCAGTAGGAAGGTATTTAAATCATTCAAATTAATTCATCATCTTTGCATATTGAATTAGCTGTAAAAGTTATGAGGCTGACGTATGAGTACCAGGTGGAAGCATGATAAAGTCTGCTGAAGCCCAGTAACCTCAGAAACACAGCCCAAGGGTCTAGATAAACAACTGTCTAGAAAAACAACTCATGACTTACTGACTCAGTTTAATGGTCTGCAACCCAGTTTCCCCTTAAATCTTCCTCAGTCTATCTTCCATCACATAGACCTTGCACCACCATCAATGATAGCCCTCCTAGAACACCAGTATGTGTGAAGTGTATATAAACTCTTAACTGCCTAGTAGGGGTGCTCAACCTTTGGATATGAATTCTCTGAGTCAGTATGGGTACTAATAAACCTGCTTTTTGCCAGCCATGGTGTCCTCTATTCTTTGGTGCTTTCAAGGTGACTTGGAAGCTTCTAGAGTTCTATGCTCCTTCTATTCTGGGATACAAAGATAAGAACTGAAGACCTGAATGGCAAAAGCTATTTTACTACTGATGCTGAGAGTTATCTGTGTGTTGTTGACATGTGCCTTCCCAGTAAGCAACTAGACTCATGTGCATCCCACAGGAAAAGACAGGACTGAGCACATAGTAGGTTCTCAAAACAGTAAAAACTGGAGGGGATAAAAGGGGACGTTAAGGACTTTTCAAAAATATGTTATAATCCTTTTTTGTTTGTTTTTGTTATCAAAATGACAATTGAAATGGTGGAAAAAGAGGGAAACAAAGAGGAAAAAGAAATGTATTAAGATAAAAGGCAAATTAAGGAAAGGAAGGATATCTGTAATATCTCAAATTAGGGGATTCTATGTTTTAGGAATATGAAGAGTTTGGAATAATTACCATTTCATAGTAATTGTATTTACTCAACACAGAACAACTGTAGCTCTGATCAGAATGGTAGGAAATGTTGAGGAATAATTACCATTTCATAGTAATTGTATTTACTCAACACAGAACAACTGTAGCTCTGATCAGAATGGTAGGAAATGTTGAGGTCTATGGAATGTATCATTTATTTACTTACTTACTTATCTATTTATTCATTCATTCATTCATTCATTCATTCATTCATTTAGAGACTAGGTCTCGCTATTTTTTGCCTGTGGAACCGCAGGCTCTCGTTGCCCGGGGTACCACAGACTCAAGCAATCCCCAGCTTCAGCTTCCCAGGTAGCTGGGATTACAGGCGCTCACCACCACACCCAGCTATTTTTTTGGAAATAGGTCTTGCTACAGGCCCCAGAGGGGACTCGAACTGTGATCCCTAGCCCTGGCCGCTTCATAGGCTGAAGCTTACAGGCACGAGCCACTGTGCCCGGCCTTGGAATGTATCTTTTAAACTGTACCTGTAATAAGCACCAGAATACCCTTTTACATAAAATAAGAAATACATCACAAAAACTTAAAGTACATTGTCTCACCAATGTCATTGTGGCCCATAAATGTTACTACATGTCAGCTAATTTGGATGGCCAAGAGAAATATTGGATGGTCTCACTTACATGAGGCATATGGTGAAAACAAGCAAACAAATGGAAAAGAAAAATTTAAAAACTGTCAACAGAGCTGAAGTGTGGAGCAGGAGAGGGGGTGGGGGAAGAGTCAGGGAAGGGGTGAGCACAAGAGATTAAGATGGTTCACAGATGATAGGATGGTGGGAGAATCTCAGGGCAGACAATGATGTAAAGTATATATAAAATAAAAAAAATTTAAATTATATTTATATAGTTTAAAACACTTCATTTTTAATGTGTATTTGTGAATCAAATTATGTAGCAACTTAAGGACCTTCAAACATTTTGGATTTGGTCAACTGAAACTATTTTTTGAATACTATTTACATAAAAATGTTTGCATAGATTTGAAAAAGGAAGTACAGGATAATGATATCGCAGTTATGTGATATGACCAAAATCTCTTCTAATAAATAAACTAAACTGTTATTTACAAATGCATATTTAGCAATTCAGATAAGTTCACACTGTTCTAAATCTCCCCTACTTAATAAAACCATAATCTGTAATGTTTATGTATAATTTAGTCCTTTTTAGACTACTGTTCTTAATGTGAACATAAACTAATTTAAATATTTGCATTAATCCCACATATATAAGACAATAACAGTCCTCATTTTTAATACTCTGTGAATATTTATTATTGTATGTACCTAATGTGTAGTAACTAATGTACCTAACTGTATTTTCATTTTCAAGATAACAATTTTGGATAAGATATTTCAGTTAAATACTTAAGATGTCTACACAGAAAAAAAGAAAAACACCCTCTTAATAACGATAATACATTATCACACCCAGGAAATAATAATATTAATAATAATAATATTATCATTAAAGTAACATCCAATCCACAAGTATCCCCAAAAGGTTTTGTATAACTTTTAAAACATTTAGTCTGATTCCAGGACCAGAAAAAGTTCATAAGGCTATCATGATTTCTACAACTTTTGAATAAAACTTGTACCTTTTATTTGGTAGGTAGGGCTTATTAATATTTCCACAGAAAATTCAACATAAAAAATATCATGTGAGTTTAATGAGGTTTTCCTTTGCCATGAGAGATAAAATATGCCTCTTTCATTATCCTTATTTAAGGAAAAATGTATAACGCAGGTTAAGAAATTTATTTTCAGAGTGTCACACTCAGACATTTATGCTCTAGATCATTTTTTAATGTCTATACTAATCTAATATCTAAAATGGTAATAAGTTGTGAACCTGTATGTCTAAAACATATACAACAGTGCTACCTCAATTTTAGAAGTTTCAGTTCAAAAAATTACTTTAAGAATTAATAATGTTAAACCTACTAATGTGCTTTTTATTTTTATTTTGCCAATATTGTTTTATGTTTTAATCTTTAAACTAATCACAAACTATTATTTTTATCTAATCATAATGTTTTTAGGCTGTTTTGTTTTTTCATTATTTATTTACCCATAGTCCTCCTTCCTCCCCCACTTTTAAACTGGTATTAAAGTAACTATGATTTAATGGGCATCAGATATTACAGGGACATTGCTGTTATTCAGGCAAATAGCTCTGAGTGTTCAACTGTAAAGCCAGCGTCAGCACGAGGCGACCTTACCATAGCAATAACTGCTGCTCCAGCTCCAGCGAGTGCCACAATGAACAAGTGGAAGGTCATGTTGAGCTGCAAACAGAACCACAGAGATCCAAGTCAGGTGTCAGGGTTCCAGGCAGAAGCGAGATCAGGATGACACCATGTATGAACATGAACTTTGTACAGAAATGAGTATCTGACAACCCAGTTTCTCAAATAAAACATATTATTACAATAACATCTCTACTATAAATGATTTAGATCATTGCAATTTCATCATTTGATTATAATTTCCTTAGCAAATATGAGATCATATTAATAAAGACACAGTTTTGGTTATATTGTAACAATAGAAGGTTCTTTTTCTTTTTAAAAAGGACCCTAGTCTTATTTTTTGATTGAGGATAGTTTCTAGAAAAAATTAAAATAGATAACGTAAACTTCACTAAATTATGCAGCACATCTAATTCCTGGGAGTAATATTACTGAGTAAATAGCTATAAGTAAAATTGCCACTGAAAAAGTCAACATAGATTTAATTATATATTCTTCAAATAACAAAATAAATGCTAAAATTGTTTTTAAATTAAAGGCTGTAAAAACACTCACCTCAGTGGACTCACACATCCTCAGGAAATTCTCAGAGACGGTGCAAATTTTCTTTTCCTCTCCAATTGTCACAATCCCTACAACATGGAGAAAATGACAGTTTAGCATCATAAATCTTTTCAAGAGTTCAGAGAAAGAAAAAGAAATGTTGCTGAAAAATCTGAGCAAGCTCCATTTTGTGCTATGTTATAATGGGAAAATTCTTCCCTAGCTCTCACTGTCAGATAATAATTATGAGTAAAATTATGAAAGGAAGACCAAAGCTATTTAGTCCTCAAGTGATTTCAAACATTTTCCATCTAAATTCAATTGAATCTAGCTAGCAGAATCTTCATATTCAACTGTAGGTTGGTCATTGGTTTGGCCCATTACTGTAATGGTGGAGGCATCAAAATCATCCCCAAACTATGCCCCAGACTGTGCTGGAGTCTGGATTTAAATTTATTCTGCTAGCATAATGTTTCTATAGAAACATATTGCCCAAAGGAGTCACTGGAGTCATTTTCCTCTGTTAATATTGGAAACACTGCTATTAGGAAGGAGAGATAAAAAGATATAAATTTGACTGCAAGTTAGCCTTGCTCCAATAGCTTTATGAACCTATAGCATCATAATCACCTGGAGACCTGTCAAAAATATATATTTCTACACCACAATACAGAAAAGTTCATTCAGAAGCTATGAGTATTTGCCTGGAATGCTGCCCTTTTAGAAACACACAGATGACTAATGCTCAAAGATCTCACTTCAGGAAAGTCATTAACCTCCCCCTAAAAGGACCCTTCACTTTAAGACCCATGGAAATGTTAAACACATATAAACATGAAGGGAAAAATCACAAGTTCTGGGAAAACATACCTAGTACTTTCTGCTCTCTATTTAGACTTAATATGGGTTCATACTCACACATTCTTAGTTTTAAGGTGCATTAATCAGCTCTCCCTCTCTTATGGAGCTGTTGCCATTCTGTGTTGTCAAAGTCTGTGTGATCTACTTATCTAAAATCATTATCTGCTTGCGTAGCATTAAATTGTGGCCCTTCCCTTCTGTCAAAATTGTTCTAAGAAGTGAGGAAAAGAATTCCCTTAAGATTTGTCTAGGAAACCATCAGTGTTGGGAAAGCCACCTGGTAAAGACTATCATTCCCATATTGATCTAATCCCAATGTCATCCACGTGGCGTCTGCACAGACCTTCTTTATTATTTACTCAAATTTATAGCAAGACTCCTAGAAAGTGTTCCCTTTTTACAGTGTTTATAATTCCTCTCCTTATTTTGCTTCCAATTAAACCCTTCTCGGTGAGATTTTGGCCCGACCCTCCACGGAATTTCCCCTTACAAAGATCACCACTGACCACCATACTGTTAAGACCAAAGGTGAACTCTCACTTCCCATTTCACTTCTCAGTCAGTTGTGTTGGAGGTAGCTGACTACTTTTTCTTCTTGCACTCTTCATGTAGCATGTTAGATCTATGATCTATCCTGTGACTTTCTAGTCTCATGGACTTAATATCTCTGTCTTGTTCCTCCTCACCCCTGTCACTTGTTTTGCGGGGAGCTAGAGGGGGGAGGCATTCTGTTTTCAGCTGTGTTTCTGTCTCACTGACTCATAGTTTTACATATTAAATATCAGCAACTCTTCCTAAATCATACTTCTCCCAAAATCCCTTATCCAATTTCTTACTTGATAACTCCATTCTGATTTCTAGGAAGCATCTAAAAATCAACATCTCTAAGACTGAACTTGCCATCTCTCCCATTGTCCCATTTTCTAGCAAGTTTTTCTTAGAGTCTTAACTACCTCACTTAAGAGAATGTCAAACTCCATTTCTCAGTAAATAAACAAACAAATAAATAAATTACTCCTTGAGTTTTCTTTGTCTTTCCATCCCACAGATATTTGATCCTAAAAATCTGCTGCCCCATCAGAATATATTCAGAATCCTCTTCATACTTGCCTTGCCTCTACCCTCAGTTGAGCCACCAATATCTGTCAGTGTGCTAACTGACATATTTGCTTCTACACCGGCTGAAAGCTACTTTCTATGCAGTGGGTAGAATGATTCTTCGATAATGTAAATGGGACCTTGTTTCTCTTCTGCCAAAATCTACAACTACTTACTATTTCCTTTAGAATTAAATTATGTCAGTCAGTAGACTCATAATAACTATGTTCTTTGAGTGCCCAGACCATGTCCATCTCTTCATTCTACTTTCTTATTCTACTTCAGTCACACATGCCTCCTTGATGTTTGCTGGTGAAGGTACTAAGTTACTGTCTTGGTAATTTTGTACTGGATCTTCTCTCTGCCAAGAATACCCACAAGGCTAAGCCCTTCTTTCTTCCGCATGGCACCTATTTCGTAAAACCCTTTTCCATTGCCCTTTCAAATCTTATACCCCAGTCCTCCATCTTCCTGTCTTCCTGGTGATATATATATATATATATATATTTATATATAATATTTATAGTTATGTTGGTAACACACACACATACATATATACACACACACATATGTATATGTGTGTGTGCTACCAACATAACTATAAATATTATATAAATAGACATGTATAAAGGTTTTCAGATGTACACATATATAAACATAAATATGTAAGTATGTGTATATGAAAAACGTACATCATATATAGAAGGCAGATTTTTTAATTATATAACATAAACCAAAAGTCTTTATTGAGAATTATAGTTTATAAGCCAACTTGTAAATAAACTTAAGTTGGAAAATAAGTTAATGTATATAAGCTGTGCTATAATAAAAATTTGAAAACCTGATTTCTTAAATTTAAATTATATATATATATATATATATTTCACATCTTTGTAATCCCCAGGGTTCACCTACCTTCTCCCCTCCCTGACTATTCTCACCCTCTCCCATCCCCCCCTCCAGATGTGTATTTTAGTTTGGCTGTTAGCTTGTTTTGAGTTTCCTCTTGGCCTTTTGTTTGTTTTTCCTATGTCCCATATATTAGTGAAACAATTTGAAATCTGTCTTTTTCTTCCTGACTTGTAGGAATCTGATTATTTTGATTCTTCGATATCTGCATATGGACAGCTACATTTGTGAAACCCAAAATTAAGTAATTTTTTTTAAATTTACTATTATTTTGCTATGGAATACTTCATGCATTCTTTCTTATTTGCACTGGAGCCATGCTAATCATTTTTCCGTTGCTCCAATTCGAGCATACATGCTGTCAAAGCAGGCATTCAAGTGTATTATTTTTTAAAAATATCTACTGCATTTATATGTTTTATTTGATAGATACAGAGAAGTATTTTAGCTAAAATAGACTCATATTTCTTAACAGCAATCAGGAGAAAAAATAACCTCAGAATCATAATATAGTGTTATAAATCAGTGTTACATTGA
This sequence comes from Uropsilus gracilis, assembly GCA_004024945.1. Taxonomy (NCBI): domain Eukaryota; kingdom Metazoa; phylum Chordata; class Mammalia; order Eulipotyphla; family Talpidae; genus Uropsilus; species Uropsilus gracilis. The sequence goes on from PVHY01008275.1 coordinate 50,201, forward strand.
TTAAAAAAACAAAAATAAAAACAGAAAACACCTGGACATTTCCAAATGTTTGTGGGGAAACAGTGCACTTGGTCAAGAACTCTTGATCCAGAGCTTCCCTTTTTTTAAAGGGCAGCTGAAATCCATCCTTCTCTTTAATTAATCATATTAATTATATATACTATTAATATATGAGTATATGTAAATCATTACTTATTAACATATCATTATATTTTTATATAATTATAGTAATTATTAATATATTGTTGTATTAATTATATTGATTATAATTATTGAGATTTTATTGATTTCTGCCTCTTTTTTGAACTACAGTTACAACGAAGTCACCAAAACATCATTATCTTCTGTGTTTTATTTAATTTCTATGTGTTGCTTTTCTTCTCTGTTTGAAAATATGCTCTTTAAGAGGAAAAAGTAATTAAATAACTTTCACTGCTTACCCAAATTTCAAAAAATGCCTAAAAAATAAAACGGTTACTGCCAAAAACAACAAGGACTGTACAAGAGAGTCAGAAGAGCGCACTGCAAAGAGAGACAGCTGCAAGCATTCGGGATATTAGAGTTGTAGTCACAGGTTTTTCTACAGTTTTTGTTTGTACATTTTAGTTTGGCTACACCAAAGAAAGTATCTATGATTTTGGAAGCATTGATTGTGACTAAAATAAAATCTTCAGAGATAATCAGACATAATATGTGCATAGATTTGCTATTTTTTTTTTTTATCACCCAGGCCATAAAATCTCTTGGTTTTAAACTTTGAATCATGTTCATGTAAATATGTCCCCGTAAACACACTTCTCCCCTGTGGAAGAATTGTTCATAGTTTCTCTATTGTCTCCTTGCCAAAAATGTCATCTTCAAAATGGATCATCCTGGTTTTAATTTGGACAACAGGGGCCCAAGGATTTTGACAAGAAGGCAGATGGGCCACTGTTTTGGAACATGCAGCCCGTTGCTGATAGAACAGTTGTATTATTTCCCGTGATCAGAGCTTACTTTACCCAGATAACACAAAGATTTTAGACCTCATCTAGTGAAGTTTCCAACTTGTGTGCAGTTGAAGACTCTGCATTTAGAGTGTTTCAGATGTTAATAGGTTAGATTTTAATAGCTACTCAGTGCAAAAAAAAAAGTCCATTTGAGCTTGTGAATATGCATATCTTTTAAAATTCATAGCAGCATTGTTTTTACAAATGATGAGCTAGAATTGCAGAGAGCTGCTATTAGACTTTCCACATTCCCAGTTCAGTTCCTGTTCCAATAGGAGAATGAGCTGATTTAAAAAATACAGACTCTGAAAATGGACTGCCTCAGTTTTGAATTCTGTCACTATCTATAACTTCCTAGGGTAGCTATAGTATAATGAATACAATCTCCAGGAAGTCATGTAATCTCTCTGTGCCTCAGTTCTGTCATCTATAAAAGAGTGGCTACCATATGGAGTTGCTGTGAGTTTTAATCAAATAAACATAATTTTATTTTATTTATATTTATTTATATTTTATTTGCTGTAAATTTTAATAAAAAACATTTTAATCAAATAAACATATGCCTCTGAGAACAGGTTGTTCACATTGTCAGTCCATACACATAATATAAACTGTTACTCAAACATGAAACCTTAGTCTTCAAATTAAAAAAAAAAAAAATACAAGAGGACTACAGTTTTATTTACCATGTCTTGGTTGTGTTATTATTCACTGTTAAGCAGCTTCACCTATTTTAGAAGACTATGAATTAAATATTTTGTGGGTGACCTTCATGCTAGATTTCAAAATTTGCATTTTTTTAAAGGGTGAAGGAAAGATGAAAACATCAATTTGAATTTGGGAAAATGCCAGGGACTCAAGATAGGGTAGTCACAATCACACATGCCAAACCAGGACCTAACTATGTTCAGTTTCTTAAATATGCATGTGGGCATGTTCTTATTGTGAAGTCAACAACCAACCACCCCTGAACTTCCTAGCTCATTAAACCAAAGAAAAGAATTTCTTCAAAGTTCTAAAACCAAAAATATTCATCTCGATGATGCCTTTAAAGGTAGTGAAGTGATCTGAAGAACTGGAAGAGCAGCTATTTCAGTAAAACAATATGAGGTATTGCTTCACAGTCAGAAAGCCACCTACCAAACTGACGAAGGTCCAAGCAGAGATTTGCTCCCTCCACTAAGGTGGTATTTCGACAGATGGTCCACAGATTGAAGTACATGTAAACTGGCAGTGAGGTGAAAGCCGTGACTCCCAGCCAGGCCAACATGAAAAGGTATGTCAGCATAATGAACTGAAAGAGAAAAACAAAACAAACAAAAAAAAAAATTCTGTGTTTCACTGAGCAAGCACAGTACAGAAGGTTTTGAGCACTAGATAGCGCAGAAATCTTATCACAGGTCCATTTGAAACCACAGTCCAGGAAGTTCAAGGTGGGGAGTATGATGATCTTGCCAATAAACCTGCAGGAAAACTGAATCATGGAAGATGCTCTGCTAGACTAAGAAAGAAGGAATCCATCTGCCTCTTACTGCCTGTCTCATTTGTGAATTTACTTAAAAAAATCTCATCTCACATTGTTTTCAAATTTTAGGATATACTGATTGGTATATAAGAGAAGATTCTGCAAAATAAAATAAAATTTTGTCAATAAAAGTATAATTACAATTAAGTGGCACCATTCACTTACTAACTTAATTAGGTTATGAATTCTGTGAACTTAAGTCATATGATTATTAATTTTATTTGTGCTATAGAACCATAGTAATATATGATTTTGACTTTGAAATAAGGGTCTTTTGTTGATTTCTGAAATGCTTTTAATATTTACGAAATGTTAGGAAAGGTTGTTCATGTATCTAAAGATCTTGAATGAATTAGTTTCAACATAAGAAGTACATTTTTTAAAAAAGGCTTAGTTGCTGGATAAAAAGGCAGATGGAAAAATTGGCAGATGAAAAAACACTGATAAGAGATAGATGTATTCATGTGGTTTCAAATTACTTAATCCATAACATCTATATATAAAGTTATCTATATAATAATGCATTCTTAACTGTCTAAGTTAATACTTGTATTGATAATTCTATTCAGATATGGAAAAGAAACAAATTAAAAGTCACAATATCCTGAGGATTAAATGTAGGCTTAAATCCATTTTTTTAATTGATTATATAGCTTATGTTGGTTAGATAGCTTAAACTGATTATAGATTACAGCAAATTATGTCACTGGATTTATTAGCATTTCTCATGTTAGGGTCCAATAATTCATTATATATCTCTACCATGAAATACTACTGATTGGAGAGTGTGATAAAATGATATTATCCTACTAATGTCCTCAAACTATGATTTGGCAGAAACATTTACATCTTATACATTCAAGATGAAACAAAGCTTGATCTAAAAAATTAGCATGAAATTCATGTTCCACATAAAGTTATTTAAAGTGAAGTAGGTCAAATACTGGATTATCTCACTCTTAGTTGTATGTACAGAAACAAAGGAACAGACAACACTAAACTGAAACAGAATCTAGAAATTTGACTGCAGAACTGAGGCTACCGGAGAGTGAGAGTAAGCTACAGAGCACCTAGTGGGGAAGGGACCCAGTGGATTATGGGACATAATTACTGGTGCCTTCGTGGTGGGTGTGGTAACACACATCTGAAGAGATGTGAGCCAGTACCCTTAATCGTATACATTATAAACAAATAATACAATTTTAAAATGATACAATTTAAAAAGCCTCAATACAGAAGCAAATATTCCTAAATGGCTATTTCTTCTTTTATTAGAATTTTTAATTTCCATCTCTTTGAGAGTTATCTTATTTTGCTCAACAAATATGGAATGAGGACCTAATCTGTGTAAAGGCACTAGCAGAAATTCACTTGGAGAGAATAACATGCATGCTACTCATCGAAAGAAGAAAACAATTCCTGTGAAAATCTAGGTATTTAGTCCTGAAATTCACCTGACTTTCTATGGTACTTTTTAATTTTAACAGAGATAAAGGAAGATATTTCTCAGGCGGTCTTTCACCTTTTTCCTTCCAGGAATGCAGAAGAATGCAAATCAGCCAAATGTGGCTGTAGGCTCAGAATGCCTCCGTTTTCTCAGTCTTCCCCATCTCTCCTAGTACATCATTCTTTAGGCAACCAGTCTAGGAAAGAAGATCTGCCAGGCATTGAAGTATTGATAAACACACTCTAAGTACCAGTACTGATCCCCCTCTAATATTAATAACCTGTATGATGACACATGTCATTTTCCATGCCCTGCCATTTGATTCTACTCTACAAGTGGCTAAATATCAGTGGGTTGATGGACAAACACTGACAAGCCACTCACTGTCACCTAAATGTCACATTTATCTAGCAAAAAAAGGAACCTCAGATCTTGTTGATTAAAGGCTTCTCAGCTGGGTTGAATCTAGGCTGTGCTTTATACTTGAAAAAATGGGAGAAAATGTTGAATTGATGACAAATTTGTAGTGAGGCTGTGAAGAGATAGAACATGACAAGCATTTAGCAGAGAAACTAGCACATAAGAAACAGAGACAAATATTAGGTATGTTTCTTCCAGATAGAATTATTTTGATTCTGACTGCTGCCACTAAAACATATGTTTTGTCTAAATGATAGGACTAGACAGAATAAGGAAATTAGATTTCATTTCACGTTTGGAGAAATTAAAAGAATGAGAAGGTCTTGAGTCTGGGAAAGTTATTCAATGAGGGCTCTCACTCAAGGAGAAAGGCTCCAGAAAATTTGGAAACCACCCCAAAACTGGAGAAATCTTGTTAATGGAAATCCTTTGAGGAAAAAGCCTTCTTTATTAACATTTTCATTACTTGCAATTGTAGATCTCAAGGCTAATTTATAGTCTCAGGAACAATGAACATGATACAGCAGCTTGAAGTACATTCCTTTGCAGGCTAAAAGCAACTCCAATGTCCATGGGAGAGTAATCAGCATGCTTTTGACTACATCCTTTCTATATTGTTTTTCATTCTATCCCAGGGGATTTTTCTAAAGCTTCTTTTGAAGGTGCTGTTCACTGCAGAATAGGACTTATAATTCAATAGGTTTAGATTCAAAGTGGATTGGAACACTTTGAACTGTTTTGCTGTTGCTACTTTACAAGGCAATAAAAGGTATGACTCCTGAGACTACAGTTCTGATTCATATTTGCTTTTTTCTCCAAGCTGTAACGTTAGAGGAAATTAATACAGCTGAATGCTATAGAGCAAATCTTTGTTGTGAGAAAACATTTTTATTCCTACAGATGTACAAATTGTATTTGAAGAAAGTTATAAAAAACTTTTGAAGGCAAATTCATTGTATTTCAGAAGTCACAGCTCACAGGCATGCATATTCAAATTAAAAAAAAAAAAAACTTCAAAATATAATTCCGTGTTTTCATTTTATGTTTTAATTGCAGAATCTGAGAATAACAAATCAGTTATTTGAGGTACTATTCAAATTTATCAAGGGTAATACTAGGTAAAATATGCTCTGTGTAGTAAATATGTAAAAATTATCATGCTGATTTCTAGGTTTCCATTGCTGGTAAGAGAGAAAGAGGGAACCTGACTAGCACACTTACTTTTAACTATGACAATCTGAAAATTTGAAAAGAGCTTCTGATCTTGAACATGTTTTTTTCCTTTTGCCTTTTTAATACCTGTTTGTAGGTGAAACACTTTCTGATAAGTGTTTTCACTCCACTGTCTCTGTTTAGAGTGAAAACAAACAGAAACAGGAAGAAACAGAAGTACAACTGTGCTTGAAGTCAGGAATGGTTGCTGTTTATATGAGTCAGACATCTCACACAAGCTTTTGTGAACTGGAAATTAACATACAGCTACACAGTGCTATAAATGGGTAAAAAAACAATTCATTTAGGAGGTCACTCATAGAAGGAATTGTTTGACTAACAAAAAATAATTATTTTGTATTTCTAAAAGAAAAGAAAGTTATGCATGTTCCATTTAGCATTTATTGCCTCAAACAAGCATTGAGTTTTAATTTCTGGTAACTTTGGCCCAATTTATAAAAAAGAGGGAAGATAGGTCTCAAGTAAGCTGGATCTATAAAGTGTTCTCATTGACTTTCTTATTGAAGCCATTATTTAATATTTCACTCACATATATTAACATTCTGACCACCTCTTCTAAATTGACTGGGAAAAAATTCAATAAGATTTTGTGGTTTGATTTAGATTAATGAACTCATTATTGGACAGTAAAAATTGCTGTAAAATGACAGGAATTGAGTGCCAGATTCATAATTAACATCAAGCACATTTCATTATCACATCATTCTTTTAGTACCAATTCATCAGAACATGCTAATGACAGACACAATAAACATTCTTCTTGGTATCCTAGTTCTTACCTTGGCTTAGTCTTTCTTCAATATATATTTATTGAGATCATACCAGGTATTAGCTTTATATTTAACAAAATTGCCATGGATTATATCTTAGGTACTGGTAATTTTCAAAAAATAATGACATATAATTACGATTTTGATCTCAACTTGCATATTCCAATTATTGTTAGAAATTTAGTAGGAAGACTGCATCATGGAACAAGAAGGTTTTCATATTCTTTGAAAGAAGGTTAAAGAGATGATTGTCCTTTATTATGAAACAAAAGTATGGTTACTTAGCTTGAAAGTGTCTTGTAAAGGTAACTTTTCCATCAGAACTCTTATGAACTTAGACCTGATGCCTAAGAAAATTGCACCTTGTTGAGCTACAGATTTTCCGTGGCAACTTTAGCAGATGTGTTCCATTGTACCTAGTCAGTATCACTGGCTAAAGGAGTCAATATCACTGACTAAAGGAGTCAGCTGAGTCTCAAAGTCTCTTATTCTGTGAACTACCTAACCATTGAATTATTACTGCACATACTGTGTGCAGTGTTATATGATATAACATAATTGCTGCAATATATATCTTATACAATGTAGTGTTTTCAGGTATCAGCAGAAATGAGCAAAATGGATCTACTGATAAATGCAAAGTGTCTGCAACCAAAAAGTATCAGGTTCTATTAGTGTTTATGCTCTTCCTTTATCATTAGCTCTTGGAAGGCACTGAATATAAAATATTTTGCTTAGTCCTATTATTTTACATCAGTCTGTTTTAAAGGAAATGTTCTCATTTGGAATGGATTTAAAGATGATCAATTCAATCATGTTTCCTCTTTAACAACAAAAGAGACATCTTTAGATTTCATCAGAGTTAGTAATACCTCAAGCTTAGAGACCCTATGATTAGAAGCTTCACTAAGTCGACATCAGTGGCTGAGAGCAATTTCAATCAAGGCCACACAGTAAGATAGTCTGAGAAATGCAAGACAGAAAGAGATGCTCAGGCCTTTCCCACGCTATTATAGCTGCACTCTAAACATGGCTGACAGGAAGCCTAATGAGCATCCTGTCTTAAGAACTACTGATCTACTGGAACCAAAATAAGCTCTTGGAGGGTACACTTGATGTGAGAATTGCTTGATGTTGATCCTTATACTCTTCACATACTGTGCCTGTATATGGGTGGATGGATGGATGGATGAGTATATACATACATATATACATAACCAGGATGCTAACACATACAACATGCAGGCAGATATAACATACAGACACACAGATACATATATACACATATGTTTATGCACATGCATATTTGTATATACATACATGTGTGCAAAACTGGGATGTAAACATAAATAACATATATACATTCTGGAACTTGCCAGAAATTCATGCTAATCAATGAAACAGTCAAGCAGAGGGATGAATGAGACAAAAACCAAATTTCTAAGTTAAGATTTTTTCAAATTAAGCACTACTGAAATCTGGGATCAGAAAATATTCTGCTCTGAAAAATGTCCTGTGCATGGAATCAATATCCTCAGCGCAATAGAGACCAGTTTTACAATAAAAATTTCTCAGTGATTCATTGGGGCAGGTGGAAGTAGCTCTCATTTGAGAACCACAGTGCAAACATGGGACAAGCACGAGTTGAAGACAAGCCATGAAGTCACTGAATTGCCATCCATAACAATGTAAAGTGGGATGATATTAACAGTATTGAACTCAGCAGACCCTGGAATGCATATAATGTAAAGTTTGATGTGAGAAAAGTACTTGTTATTATGTGTATTACTTGCAACATATGCAATGCTCATTATTATTTCCATCCCATGCCTCCATTTCCCTCTAAACTACCTAAATACTGATCAGAAATCTATTTAAAATAACAATGGGCTATATTCATGGTAGCTGGACTCATAATTGCTAAAACCCAGGGGCAATTAAGATGTTCTCCAGCAGGTAAATTGATATACGTTTGTTTATCCAGACAATGAAATATAAACAAACTATCAAATTATGCAAAGATGTGGAAGAAACTTAAATGCATATTGCAAAGTGAAAGAAGTAGGATGAGTGATCTCAAATCTATGACATGCCAAATGGGGGAAAAACCTATCATCATCGTAAAAGTATCAGTGTTTTTCAGGTGATGGGATACTGAGGGTGAAAGTGGGATTTTAGCATAGTGAAAATACTCCAGATCATACTAGAACACTAACACATGTCCACAGACATTTATAGAAACTCATTAGACTGCATGACACTAGGAGTATACTATAAAGACAACTGCAGACTCTTGGTGATGATGATCTATTAGTGCAGGTTCATTGGTTGTGACTGATGTCACTGGATGAGTTTGATAGTAAGTCTCACTATGTATGTCAGGGTCACATATGTAAGGGCAGTGGATAAAGAGAAAATCTCTGCCTGACTATGCTATGGATCTAAGGCTACTCTGAAAAATAAAGCCTATTAAAACATAGCAATGTTTTCTTCTTACCATACATTCATCTCATTTAGTTAACAAATCTAGTTCAAATATTTCTGAATGTAATACAAGATCCATGAATTTCACACCTGTCTGATCAACACCTGGAAAAGGCACTGTTTTAAGCATTTCATTATAATTAGCACTCTCCAGGTTACTCTTGACTTTTTCTTCCAAAACCTGTTCAAAGGTCTCTATGACTCATTATTTCATTAATAATTAAAACTTCCCACATGTCAAGGAGGAATGTGAGTTAACAACAACTGCTCTGTATCAAGGACATGAATCACCTCCTGTATGCAAACACTCTCAGTTATCCATATTCATTATTATGCCCCAGATGTGTGTGCTTATGTATAAGTCTCCCAGCTATGCCAACTAAACCAAGGGATTTACAAGGGGGTGTCCATCACTTTCATTTCTCATCACCAATGCTCAACATGGCACTGCAAAGTTTGAAACAGTGCCTAGGAAAAATGAGCCACACAGATTTTGCTTTTTCAGGTAAAAGTAGAATTAAATAAAATCAAATTATATCAAAAATAAAAATATCCCTAGCTTAATAAAAAACATTGTTTTCCAGAAAATATAGAGAAAAGTTCCTTTCAGTGAATGTATTTCAACATCAATCACATTATAAATGTCTGAGAAATGTTCTTTTGAGTAATGATTCCAATATAATCACAGCAGGCTTAATAATTCCTCGGTGAGCTTTTATTCATTTATTTGTTTGTTTATTTATTTTACCTTCATATGCTTAGTGTCTCCAGAGAGTAATTTTAAAACATAACCTACAGCAGTTAATCTCAACATGAGAAAATAGGTACAAAGAAATGTAGTCTCAAATATGGGTGACATATGATCTCTTTTGTATAATGTGAGGGATTTGTAGGTTAAGTTCGCAAAATCTATGACTCTTTATTTCTAAAAGAAAACTTAAAAATCAGTATCTTTTGCCTGGATACCATGTTAAGCACAGGTGCCATAAAATTTCTGCTTAAAAGTAGCAGTAACAATGAGTCATTCAATATTTTAAAATGTGTGTGTTTGTGTGTGTGATACATGGTTACTATTTCATCTCCAATCAAACTCCCCATTTAAATTCTAAGTATTACAAGGATAGAGATATTTGGCACATTAAAATCAGCGGAGCCAGTTTTAAATAGTAGTGTCACCTGAACAGATAAAATTGAGGAGACTCAAATGGGCAGCAGTTACAGTGAGTGGATGCATTCAGGATGCTACAATAGTATTCACAACATCTATAAATTTGAGGATCTTTGCAATCCTCAAGATGAAGCAGTGTAAGTTTGGGTTAAGAAACCATGCGTACAGATGACATCATTTAAATTACAAATTTTTGTAAGTAGAGGTTGAAAATTCATTTGTTATGGTAATATCACTTCCTCAGGAATTTTCAACAGGCATCAAATTGGAAGATTTAATTAATATTAGCTAACTCAGAACAGTCTGTAAAAAGCAAGATGCCTAAGGAGTATCACCAGGCTATGACAAAACAAATTTTCACGATTTTTTTCATCAAACAATTTTGGTTAGGAAAACATGCATCAGAGAAATGTGTTATTTTACCTTTATCATGTTTTCTTTTCAATAATAGTGGTTTAGAGACAGAAAATGCTTTACAAAAAAGATACTTCATAGTCTTCCTCATTTTAACTTTTGCTTTATACACAATTGTGAGCACTATTTTTTAATAGGACAAGGATTCTAGGATCCCAGAAGGTAACTTATTTGGAGACAGAGTTTTTACACAGGCAAGTCATTAAAATTAGATTATCATGATGAGTCTTAACCCAACAAGGCTATGTCCCTTAGGAGGGAAGTGTGAACATAGACACTCAGAAAAGAATGCCAAGGTGAAGACAATGAGAGAGACAATGTTTCTGTAAATTTGGAACATAGGGAACACCAACCCAACAGAAGACAGACCCTTCCCCAGTTATCAAAAACAACTGCTCACGCATTTGGCCTTGAACTGGAGCTGAGACAATTTCTTGTTATTTAAGCAATTCAGCAATACTTTTCATGGCAACCCTGCCAAATGATGCACACACTTTGAAAAGTTTTTATTTCTTTTTTTTGTTTAACTCCCAGAGCAGGTAGATTTAAAGAAAATAAATGAACTAATTTCCAGACAGAGCAGAACATTCAAGAACTCGATTACTTCAAAACGATTGAGCTTAAACATCAATAAAGGTTCATTCTTTTGACAAGAAAAGATGAATTCTGAGACCTATATTGTCCTAACACCAATGGGAAATGTTTAGAAATAAGATAGTTAATGATGGATGAAAAAAAATCTTAAGGTTTCAAAATATAAGACATTGTTTCCAAAGCAACCATGGAACTTTTTTTTTTTATTTAATAGTAAGTGGGAAAGAAATTCAAAATAAATAAATGTACCTATTTTCATTACATTTAATAAGCTCACATTTAATGTATCAATAATTTGCTTGACTTGCATTCCACTTAGTGCCTTTTCCTATTTCATTTATATAAGTTTTGTTACTTAGAACATTTTCATAACTTTTCAAACTAGGCTTGATAATTAGTTTATATAATGACTTTGATCCAAAAATAAACATTGTGCTTTTGAGTTTATGTGTCTCATGTTCTGAATTTGGAATGATAGCACTTACAATTTTGAGATGAACTTGAAATTTTGAAATGAGAGGAAACACAGACTGCAGGTCAAGTGATGCTCTCAAAAGCTTTCATTAAAATAACATAACAAACAACACAAAACACCAACCCAGAGGTAGAGAGAACAGACTTTGCATTCGCTGCAGAGGGAATGCAGAGTAGGCAAGAGGGAACTGAGCAAGGGAACCCACTACAGGGTGCAGAGGGAAGCTACTCTTCTGGTGGTGAGTACAAGGCAGTAGTAAAGACACTGAATTAAAATTGGTCCATCAAAATTTATCTAATGCTATCCCCCAAGCTACCTCAATAAAACAATAAACATAAAGCTTCCATATTTTGTGTGGCTTAGCACCCTTCATTAAGAAAACGGGGAATATTAATCCTTACCCTCTATTCAGTGATGTTATACTGCTTTACTTGAACAGTATTTATGCTGCTGTTGCTTGTTAGTTACATCTTACTTTTTATACAGCATAGCAAAATGGGGATGCGGCCCCAGTTTCATTTAGTCATAATTCTGGAAACATTTTATATAATATGGTTTTCACCCAAAAAATTGCTATCCTTCAATATTGCTCAACAGCCCAAACAGACATGCATTGCTAGCACTTTCAGAAAGACATTTTTAAAATTAAGTAAGACCGGAAAAACAGGATAACAGGTCAATCCAGAGAACACAGGGTAGATACAGATATAATCTATACAAATTGAAAAGCTAAAACAGAATGAAACAGAAAGAAGGAAAGGTGAGCAGCAGAAGAAGATGGCTGCTAGCTCACTCCTAGCTCTGATTTGATCCATCAAAAGCAGCTGGGGGTGCAGTGGAGAGAGGGGGTCCCAGGCTCTGCTGTGGGGCTTCAGTCACCATTTCACAGGGTCACCCTGGTTGTCAGTGGTAGGAGAGGAGTGACTCAGA
>PVHY01008276.1:0-62600 GCA_004024945.1 Uropsilus gracilis
GTGTAACTACCTCTGGGAGCCAGTGGCGCCCACCCCTGTCATGTCTAGCTAAAGACGCCACTTCTGAACTCTCCAAAGACTTGTCCTGCAACTGACCTGTAGAGAAGAGGGGACACGCAGGGCCCTGCTTTGTGAACACCACTGCTCACAAAGCTCGGCCCACTGTGCCTGCAGGTGTCTGTTTCTTTCTCCTTTTCCTAATGAACCTGTTCTTCTAAAATGGTGAGAGAGAGACACACACACAGAGACTAACTTAGAGACAGACAGACAGACAGAGATACACACAGAGAGACTAACAAAGAGACAGACTAACTTAGGGTACCTGAGAACTCGAACTCAAAATGGCAGCCTGACTGCTCGAGCACACACTTTACCTGCCCACGTAGCGACTTAGGGAACACTGGCATGCCCTCTATCTTTCTTTCTTTTTTTTATTGGCTGATCAATTAGCTTACGCCCAGTGAGAACACAGCTCATTTTTAATGCTTTCTTTCCGTGGGCAGGAGGGCCAGATACACAGGGATCAGGGGACCAGGAAACTTATTCCTGCTGAGTTGGAACCCTGGGGGCCGGAAAAACTAGAAAGCCCGTGTAAATCTAAAGAAAGATGAACTTCCTCATGGGTAAGTTGGTCTCTGGAGAGACATTTGCCCTTCCCTAAGCACTGAGCTGATGTGTGGCACAGAAGCAGTTCCTTAATCTCAGCCTCCAGCTAAAATGTCTGAGAGTTCAACAGTCACTTATCGCTCTCAGTGTTTCTCTGAAGCCCAGGGTTCCATCTTGATTACAAGTAAAATATCTGTCTGTCCTCAACCCCTCCCCGTCAGATTCGCTGCGCCAGTTCCCTCAGCACGGCCTTCTGTTCTCCACAGGAAAGGCGTGTTTAATGGAGAAAGCAGAAGGGCACCTCAAGGGCACAGGCCTGAGGAGTCACTAGGCCGCCTGCCCTCAGCCTAGTGACGAAAAACCCAACTGTCCATCATCTTCTAAGACTTCTCTGGCGTCAAGGGATGTGTCCTCCGGGATACCTGGGTCATGGCACCAACTCCCTCACACCGAGAGCTCACACAACAGCCCGGTGCCACTCTACAGAACCTTTCGTCACTGACTGACCTCAGCTCCCAGAGCACACTGACATCAGCTGGGTGGAGATTATTCTAGGACACCAGCCAAACCCCATTCAGTCCCTGCCATCTTGCTGAGGCACTGACAGGCATGTGCGTGATCCATGCCCAATGATGCCCCTCTACCCTTCGCTTCTGCTCTTAGAACATTCATTCATTTTCGGTCACCCACATCCATGCTCCTCTCTGTGAGCAGCTGTTCATCTTCATAGCTCCTCCACCTCTGCAGCTGGGAGCTGGACCTCTCCTTCCTGACCGCCAGCTCCGATCCTTCAGACCTTCTTCCACTCCGTCCATGCTCAATTCGCTGCTACTGCCTCCTTTCCCTTCCTTCCCTTCCATTCCACCCTCCTTCGCCTCTCCCCATCACTCAGCCAGGCCTCCCAGCCCTGCCATGCCTGTCACCCCTCCACTCAGAGAGCGTGGACTCAGAATAAAGGTCCTGCGGCAGCTGCTTTGCTCTCTGGGAAGAAAAAGTAAAATACTTGTAATCTGGGATGTCAGCGTTTGGAATGAACTAACCTGCTCCAGTCGAGGCAGCCGCTCCTCTGCTTTTCCTCCTGGGTTTCTGCTCCTTTGAAGGGACACCCCTGCTCTGCCCCCCAGGCCTGCGGCTGGCTGCCTCCCACTGCATGCAAATGATGAGAGCCCAAGGCGGTCTACTTCCCACCAGTATTTCTTTGGATTTTCCTTTTTTCTTGTGGCTCCTTCCCCCCCCCCCACGCACATGCGCACACACACACGCACGCACACATGTTTAGCTATAGCCCATCATTTGAAGCATGTTTATGATCAAACGTTAAAACGAGCGAGCTATACTTCTGAGCCTGCATTTTCTCAAGTGTGCAAAGTGGGAAGACAGGATGCTCTTGGCCCCACAGCTGTCACAGGTACACAGTGGGCTCACAAGACCAGCGGAACCTTTGCACTCTGGGAAGCAAGAGCCAGGGCATCCCCAGGGCGCAGACTCTCAGACACAGGAGGCACTTCCAGCCTAGGAGCATCTCTTCTCATCCCTCAATTTTAAATCAAGACCGGTATTAAATTTTGCGGGAATTTTGCCTGTTAGAATTCCATCTTAGCTAGCTTTCCAGAAATTGTAAGACCACTCTTACCAGTGTCATTCTCGTTCCTCTCAAGGTGACTCCTGAAAACTATGGTTGCAGTGTGAGTCCCACCATCCCTGAGGTCCACAAAGAAAGCAACGGCCTTCTTGCTGCCCCACCGGACAAGCACCCGCGCTTAGCTCTTTGATTTACCCCCTGGATTTAACACCTTGTCTTGTTTAACAGCTTTTGTCTTCTCACACTGTGGCCAGGGAAGGAAAGTCAGAAACTGATGAACACCAGGGGTCCAAAGTACGCCGGTGCCTGACTGAATCTCCGCGTGCCTTCGATGCAAGGACATGCCAACCTCTGCCATCTCCCCCAACTGCTCCCTCGTAGCTCTGGATAAGAAATATCCCTGAAAGATAGGGGGCTTTCAGACATGAGTCTGCTGCCTAATTTGTGAACAAATTAGACCACTTTTCCTTTTCTCAGACTCTGTTTCCTTTTATTGAAACCAAAGCCGGCTTCAGTAACATGACTGCCTGGCACAGCAGATGCGAAATACATGTTTGCTAAGCGGGCATATGTAAAAGTGACTCCCCCCTTTCCCAAGCTCATGTATTCCTTTCTTTCCAAAAGATGCTCATTCCTGGTCCAAAAGCAAAAAGTCAATCTCTTCCAGAAACCTGGCTAGGCAGCACACTTTCTGGCTGGTGAGGGGAAGGTGAAGCGGCGATGCCTAGTCCCCAAAGAGAATGGCAGCCCTGGGTGTGTGTTCACTGATTTGACCGCCCATCCACCCATCCGGCCACGTCTCCAGCTAGTCAGGGGAACCCTGGTGCCAATTCGGGCTCATACAGCGTAACTACCCTCTCTCTAGATAATCAGGGACACTAACCTGTTTGAATGAAGCCAACATTCCTGCTTCAACTAACTTGGCAACGCATATTCATAGTGCAACATGTGGGTTGGTCAGCCACAAGAACTGCTGAGCAAAAACCATGAATGGCATGAGACACAAGCAGCCTTGCTTGGATTTTCGTGCTTTGAGGCCGAGAGAGATGGCGCAGCAGGTGACTCAGGACAGAAGGCACGCATGCAACAGAACTTGCGCAGAGGCTGGGAAGGGCACAGAGGCAAAAGTGAACAAAACGCAAGCCTTGGCAAATCCCCCCTCTTTTTAGGAACCACGGCATTCAACAAGTGTGTTAAATGAGCCACTACCATATGCTCAAGCCTGCAAAGCATGTGGAGATGACAAAACACACTCTTCATCTGCCTTAAGTCTGGGAGAGGAGTCCGGGGGTGTGAGCATCCCGAGTGGCTCGGCAGGGGCCCTGCACCCGGCTACACACGGTGTCAGGCATTCGGAGAGAGTGACTGCGAGAGATAAAGGCTTCCAGAAGGCGGCTGTACAAACAAGGCTCTGAAGTTGGGGGACGTTACCAGGTAGGAGAGTGAAGAGGTGCATGAACATTAACAGGTGCCTTAACAGCTGTGGCCAGAGGAGGGAGGAGGGCGTTTGGGGAATCTAGACCAGAGGTTCCCATAGCACACGGCCAGCAGCCTTGGCCTGGGAACTTGTTAGACAAGCCCATTCCCAGATGGCACCAGCACCCACGGGACTAGGGTGCAGCCGTTTACTTCAACTGGTTCTCCTGGTCATTCTGATGGTGTCCCAGTTTGAGAACCACGAGTTAGAGCAGGCACTGTCCTCCCTTCAACTGGCTGAGCGGGCGGCCAAAGCGGGTGCTTGCCCCCAAGTGGCTCGCAACCTTGCCCAAGTCTGCCACTGTCCTGGGGTGGTAGGAAGGAAGCCCGGGGCTTCCCCTCCTCTGTTTGTTCTTCCTGCAAACTGGTGTCCAGGGGGAGAGGGAGGCCAGGACTGCCCGGAAGCCACATCCAAAGAGCAAACCCAGGGGCATGACCCGCTGAGTTCTGGACAAAGGCCTCTCAGGCACAGTCCTCAGTGGCCCATATTCCTCGCTGACAATGCAATGTTGGCAGAGCAGGAGGCAGAGAAGAGCTGAGCAGAGGCAGGAGGTAGATGGGCCTCTGTGAGCCCAGAGGGTCAGCAGTACGGCCACGCCTGCCCCTTGCGAGCAGACCTAACCCATGGCTCACAGAGCCTGCGCCTGGCCAAAGGGGGAGGTTGGGAGCACCCATCAAAGGTGCAGACACCATCAGAAGCACACTTTTCTTTGAATCAGATCACTGGCAAGAGCAGCAGGACTATTCCGGAAATGGTTACTGACTTCATCGAAATGTCCCTGCAAGACCAACCGAATCAGGCCGACCGTTCTTCCTTCGCCCACCACAAAGTGATATGCAACCTTTGCCGCTCAGCTCCCCCTGGTCACAATGTTCATATTCTTCCCGGCCGCACTGAGGGCTGCACAGCCTCCAAAACGCTAGCTTCCGGGTTGACCACGCACCCGGTGGCCCTGGTCTATCAGTTGACAGAAGAGGGGGTGGCGCGTGAGGGCCTGACTGACTCATCAGCAACAAGGTCCCATTAGCTTCCCCGGGGCAGTCAGACAGAGGCCATGGCTTGACCGGACTTCGGGAAATGCCCAGCGGATGACCCAGGTGAGCCAGCTGAGTGACCACCTGAGTGACCACATCGTGTGAACTTAGTTCAGCAGCACCAAGCCCTGGGGAGCTGCTGTGTGTGGACAGGCGCAGGCGATGAGCTCCAGGCAGTGACTTGCTCGTTAATACTCATTAGAACAATGAGTATTAACGGCACCAGCACGTGTGGCGAGAGCTCAACAGCGCTTGCTCCGTGCTGGGCATCGCAGGTCTGGAAGGCAGAAGGACCAAGTCTGATTTCACAGCACCAGCACGTTCGCCAGCCACCGGGCAGACCTGAGGTTTGCCAGGCACATGGACTGCGTCCCTAGAGAACCTGTGCCCCTTGCTTCAGGGGTTCTCGTCATTCGGAGACAGACACGAGGGCTGATCAGGACTGAGGACTGCCGGGTCCTCAGTTCCATAAAAGGGCTGTGCAGCTGAGAGCAGAGGGGGCCTGAGGTCTGGAAGGAGGCCTGAGGGGGCAGAGAGAAGGTCAGGGGACGTCCAGAGGATGAGGGGGGTGGGCAGACGCACTTCCAGTCTGAAGGGCAGCTGGTCTTGCTCGAAAGAAGAGCCTAGATGCTGAGTACCTGATCCTCATCTGCCAGTCCTGAACCCCATGCTGCCCTTCCCAGCCTCATGCCTACTTCTGCCCATGCATAAGAGCGGGGGTCAAAGTGGCCGAGTCTCCGGACGGCCTGCCAGGAGGGCAGCTCTGTCCCCTCTCAGCCACCACTCTTGAGGCCCCTCCCCTGTGTCCCATGCCCCGCCCCATGCCCACACCCAGAGGGGAGCAGTACCTGGTATGGGTCAGGGGACCCACTGGGCGTTCCGGCCTCCTTGGGGGCAGTGCGCCAGGTCTGCTCAGAGAATTGGTCTTGGGCGGCCGTGGCTTTTTTGGTGGTATGGCAGGAACAGAAGGCTTCTGTAAGTCCAACTTTGGCTCTCTCTCTGGTCTTTCTTTAAGTCATTGTTTAGGAAAGCATGAAGAAGACAGACAGGTCCAGCGTCAGTGACAGCACTTAGGTGCAGACTGCTTGTTTCCAGCTTAAAGTACCCACTGACATCCCCCTCGCGGTGAAGTCTCACTTCCAGGCCTCTGCTCATGCGGTCCCTCTACCTGGCTTCTGACCACTGCCCACCCTCGGCGAACTCCTACCAATCCTCCACAGGCCGATGCCGCGGCCTGGCTGAGATGCCGCCCCATCGAGTGCCCTGCTTAGCCACAGGCCTTCCCTCAAGAGCAGGCTGACTTCCTCACCTAAGCCTGAGCGGGCAGTCTTCTGCAGACAAGCACCACTGGGCTGGTGTGCTGTCACAGCCTGCAGGCTGCTGGGACCAAGGGCAGGACCAACCTCTGGGCATCTCCTAAGACCCCCGTGTGGCACCTGGCATAGAGCGGGTGCTCAGGAAGTAGCTGAATGGTCTTAAAGGAGACGCATGTCCTGCTGGGTATGGGGAGGAAAGAGGCCTGAGGCCTCCCAGGTCAGCCTGTGCAAAGGGTCAAGAGGCAACCAAAGGGAACTGCAACTCATTCTGGGCCCTTCTGAACACAGGGAAACTTGGAAGGTAAACTGGGACTCCACGGCGACTGGCTTCCCAAGGGTTTTGGAACCGGAGCTATTGGAACGAAGTTAAAGGCACACTGGTGGCCGCACGGAACAGCACTTAGCACAGCCTCTTGTCTGCAGCCCCCATTTCACCGCGCCCTTGCGTGTGTGAAGAGCCCACGCCCACATTTCTCTGTGTGAAGATGGCGCTTCAGAGAGTTGCCCACGGGCGGACAGGCAGGAACCCCACGTTTGCTGTAAGCTGGAGCTCTGCTCACATTCTGTTTGCGAACATAAACTCATGCTGTTTGGGTGCCCAGGCCGACTGCCAAGCTTTGGAAAGCTCCTCAGGTATCACACATAACCATCACTATGCTCAACCCGCCAGTATGGCGGCAGGGAAACAGGCTCCCCCAGGTCTGCTGGGAGCTCATGTCATGGCACATGGGAATCAGAGAAAGGAGTTGGCTGAAATGCAAAGGGTCGGGGGGGGGGCACTTCCTTCTACTGGGTAAAGACGTGAGAAGGGATCTGTGCCCACATACTAGGGAGACCAGGCCTCAGGGTTGGGCTGGTTCCCTGGCTTCCATGATGTTTTTGACCAGGGCTGCTGCTTCTGTCCCCACTGTAGCAGAGGACAAGGAACCTGGGAGGGAAGGAACCAGAAGCTTGCGGCCACTTGACCATCCAAGCAGTGTAGCGGTGCCTGTGTCAGCTTAGTCCACGCATTAGTAAGGACCAGTGCAGGGAGAGTCTGTACCACGGCCTGGCAACAGGCAGAAACAGGCCATGGGTCCTCCGTGAGGATGGGGGTAGTGTCTGATTACATCACAACACACCCTGTAACACACAGCTGCCTGCATTAGCGCATGTGCAGTGGCTCACTTCCCACTGCTGTATGACACAGACCTGGACCTCACCATGAGGGGCCACAATTCAAATGTTAATTGTTCCTGGGCACAGAAATAGGTGTGACTTCTTAAGAGTTTGCAGTACTGGGCAAACTCTTGGCAGGCTGATAGAAAATATTCAATTTCACAATAAAATTTCATGAGGCCACCTAGGAACACCACCGAATAATGACATTCATTAATTCAGCATTTCTCTTGTGACTTACAAATAACTGCTTTTTAAAATGGACTTTTCTCTGCCTCTGCTCATAATAACAACATGGCACTTTTGCCATAAAATGTGCGACCAATCAAAGTGTAGACACCTAATAAAATGTGTCCCTCAGCAGCAAGCTGATTTCTTTGGGGGAGACACTCAGAATGGTGGGAGTCAAATACATTCGTCAAACTGACTGGGTGTGATGTTCTGAGCTAATTCCCTGACAACAATATCACTGACCACCTTCAAGAGACTGCAGGCGCTGTGTGACTATTTTGCCATGGTCTCCCAACACTCTCAAGCCAGGACACATGTCTGTAACAGAGTTGACAGGGTCAAAGGCCCAGTGGTGATTGAGGAAGAGAGCCTTCATTTATCTGGGTGGAAACTTCTCTAAGTCATGGCCACCCACCAACATGTCGGGCTAGCAGGCCTGGGAGAAAAATGCAGCAGATACATCTGGGCCCTCAAGGAATGTGCAGTCAGCATCCTGACGCCGGGAGCCGCTGGTGCAGGAAGGTTGTTCATGACAGAAAGATCAGGAGGGAAAGAATACCAGCATGTTCAGGGACCAGGCTGGTTGTTTCTTACTTGCTAAGAAATTCTTGTCCAAAGAAGAGCTACATAACCCGCTCTCCTAGTTCTTTAGAAATGGGATACTTAAAAGTAATCAAACCAAAACTATAATCAACATATTCCAAAGAAAAAGCAAATTCTTTAGGTACTTCAGATGAGCCCTGTGAGAGACAGCTTCGTCTCTTGCTGTTTGAGAAATGCCAGTGAAGAATTGATTTCATACCTTTTTCTTCTGTTCTGTTTGGAAGCGTTTCTGGCCTTTCAGGAGGTATCTTTTTAATTTCATGTTTTCTCTCAGTGGTACCTGGGGGTGAAGGATAGCAGTGATCAGAAATGTTTTCTCTGTCCATTTATTAGAAACAACAGCA
Source organism: Uropsilus gracilis (assembly GCA_004024945.1). Classification (NCBI taxonomy): domain Eukaryota; kingdom Metazoa; phylum Chordata; class Mammalia; order Eulipotyphla; family Talpidae; genus Uropsilus; species Uropsilus gracilis. Next base: position 8,352 of record PVHY01008276.1, read on the forward strand.
TTTAAAACATGTATCAGGTACAACAAAGTCAATAAAGTATTCCCCTAGTGGGTGGCAGGAATTTCTACGTAGAAGCTGCTTCCAAACAGAGCACACACCACTTCTGGCCTGTAGCCTTTAGTTTACCTGCCTAAATAGCCTTCATTTACAAGAACATCACTAATATTTTCTGACGTTCAATTCTGACTTCCTTAAGCATTAAGAGTCATAGGAAAATCACTGGGTGGGGGATGTTCATAAATAAAGTCAATCAAAATATGCCAATAGGGATCATAAAAGATGACCCACAAATCAAAAGGAATTTCAGAGACCCGAAGTTCATTTTGCAGGAGCTTGAAAATGGGGCCTCCATGTGTTTGCTTGTCCCCACCTCCACTTCCTCAAAGTGGCATCTGTACCCCTTTGTCTGGAATGTGGGGAGGCCACAGACTGAAAGGATTGTGCAGCTTGCGGCGTACACCAGACGTATGCAAACACCGGGGCCCATGGCTGTGGCTAAGCCGGCCTTCCAGTCAGCCCTGCCCAGTGAGGCCAGACCTGAGCGATGCAGCTGGCTTCCTGTGAACCCTCCACGTTGAGCTTGCATAGTTCACCAGCTGAAGTTGCCAGCATCGAGGAGCGGAAAGGCAAGACACCCTTGGCTATGCCCTGTCCAAATTCTTGACCCACGGAGTCCGTGAGTATAAGAAAACTGCTGTTTTATGCCACTAAATGCGGGGTAGTGTGTTATATACCAATAGAAACTCAGACATATTTTGATGTGGAGGGAGGTGCAAAGAAGATATGGTGTGTCTAAGTCCTTTATATTTGGGTATTTCCAAGTGCCCCAGCTAGGTTTACCTTTACCCACATGGGGGGGAGGAGGGGATAACTGATCCTTCCCCCGGGGTTTTCACTGGTGCCAGTGGCCTTACTTGGAAAACTACTTGGAAAATAGTTCAAGCACAAAACTGGTCACAAGCACTCACTCCCCTTACGTGTGGATTTGTTTGAGTGCTGGGCAAGTTGTGCGTACGACCAGCCCGTGGATGAGTGGTTGGAACTGAAACCACAATCACACAGCATCAGAAGTCAAAAATCTTTAAAAAAAAAAATCCAAAGAACACACTTAGGGTAAATCTCCTTAATGACTGACTACAAACTGCATACTGTATTTGGTGTCTGTCAATTTTATGCATGACTTTTTTTGGGTCAAATAATCCAACACCAGGAAATCTGATGATGGGGAGAATATGACTCTCTAGCTCCCTATCACAAAGTGGTTCTCAAGCTCACCCAGTAGGATAATGAAGCAGTAGCCGCAGTCTAGAAGAGTAAACGGCATCTTGCTTCACCCCACAGAGATCCAGCGTAACCTTTGGAGAAACTGTAAAAGGTTACGAACACGCCTATCCTGCAGCAATCTAGTCTCCTCGTGATGAGGAAGTTCCAGAGCAATCACAGAGACACAGAAGAACTGAGGGTCTCACTACTGCGAAGAATGCAGTCCTTGGGTACCTGAGTCTGAACCCCCAGACTCTCCTCCCAGGTCTCTTACTCAGTCCCCAAGGTCTCTAGGGAAAAGGCTCTTTAGAGAAAAGCAAATAAACAGCCTGCTTTTTTGCAGCACAATAAGATATTTATCTGGTTAGAACCACTAGGTGGCAAAATTAAACTGCTGAAAGCAAAGGAGGATGGGGTTAGAAGAGGAGATGTAAGTTAACACCCCATTTCAGGACTGAATCCCTGTAATTCTTGACTATTCTGAAGGGAATGGGAAAGGAATTTGGGGTCAAGCTGATTTTCTCCCCACTTGGTCAACCAAAAGGATTTACGATCACTTCTTAATAATTCTATGAACAAACCAACATGGAAATTTAGTCATACTTTACATGTTATAGAAATCATAATTATGAATGTGTAGAATTAAAAATACCCCTACTCTTCTTTTGTTTCAGTCGTTAATTTTTTTTAATTATTTATTTATATATATTTCACATCGTTTCAGTCCCTGGGGGTCACCCACCATCAGTCGTTAATTTTTAAATGCCACTTTACTATTTATTCATAGAGGAATCTCTCCCCATAATTAGTTTTTTGTTTTTTTTGAGACTAGGTCTCACTTTTTTGCCCGTGAAACCACAGGCTCTCGTTGCCCAGGGTACCACAGACTCAAGCAATCCCCAGCCTCAGCTTCCCAGGTAGCTGGGATTACAGGCACACGCCACCACGCCCAGCTGTATTTTTTTGGAACTAGGTCTTGCTACAGGCCCCAGGTGGGACTCAAACCGCGATCCCTAGCCCCGGCCGCTTCATAGGCTGAAGCTTACAGGCACGAGCCACCGTGCCCGGTTCCCCTTAATTAGTTTTGAACAATTATAAAGAGGAGCTCTATTGGGAAATGTGAAGTAGCATGCTTATGTAGGAGACTTCAGTCAGCAAATGTCCAACTTTTCCTCTATTATTCAACCTTAACATCTGAACTACACAGATAAAGAGAATTGGACTCTTCAAAATTCAAAAAGAACCACGAGGAAAAGTATTTATTGCTAGAAAAATGTTTTCTGTTTGGGGGCAGGGAAGTGAAGTACAAATTTTGGTTAACCTCACAGGACAGGCATTGAAAATTCAGCACCACTGTCCATGACAGTGACACTAGGACTTGTGTGACATCATCTTTCCCCAAGCTAACCCTACATCAGGAGGAGCAGGACAATTATGGGCTTCTGTCCTCAAAACAAAGTTTATTTAAAATAAACAGGGTCATCTCAAAGCTCTTTCTGAGTAGTCTGTTTGGGAAGCTAGATCTTTTCTCTGTACCAGGAATATACTTTAATGATATTTCATGTTTTCGGGAAAACATCAGTCTATTTAAAACCTACCTGGCTCTCTATTTGGCAATGGATGGCATCTGAATCTAAAACTCAAGCTCAACTAAGGACATGATCAATATACACAAAGAGAAAAGGTATTTAATGTTCACGGAACTGAAAGTTACATTACCTGCCCCTTGCTTGATGACAGGAGCGGATGGAGGAGGCGGCTTCTTGGGTCTCTGAAAAAATTAAAATGATACCACATGAGCTTGTTGGCAAGCATGGCCTCTCACAGAAGGACCACAGACATTGTTCTCTAGATCCAGTTTGGTCAATGCAGAGAAGGTTCCCCCAAATTGAGCATTCCTCTCTCGAGGGATATCAGATTTTGGCACCTTGAAACAAATACTAAAATAAATTCATTCTGCACAACAGAGCTCTGATGGACAAATGAAACACCATTTCCCTCTTTCTAAATTTGTAACAGCCTTCTCAAAAAGCACCGCTCAGCAAAAAAAGAAAGAAAGAAAGAAAGAAAAAAAAAAATTCCGGCCTGAAACCAGCAAGCACAATGGTACTCCTACGCTGAAACCACATTTGCAATTAAGATTTAATCTACTGAATAACCAGGCGATTCAGAAAGAGTCGCTGGGAGAGCTCTCAATCAGACGTAGTCTGGATACAGGGCCTTCAGCAAAACACAGGCAGAGGGAACCCTGTGGCTGGGCAGGGGTCAGCCCTTCTCGCCCTCGCCTCCCCAAGGCTGACAGGCCATGTGCCAGGCCCCTCCTCCAGACCGACTGCTCCCTACACACTGTATGGAGTCTTCACTGCCTGTCAGCTGCTATTTGCTTTATTCTTGCACCCTGTCACTATGGAGCCAACAGAGGCAGCGATGCCACGGATGGCATTCATCCCCGAACTGTTCAGGGTGTCTCCTTCCTCACCCACGAGCAACTGTAGGTGGTTGGGCTGGCCCTGGCAGATGAGTCAGAGGCTGAGGAACTCAGCCAGGGCACAATTCTTAGACACCGATCTTAGACTGGAGCAAGGAGCGAAAGGTCTCCATTTCAAAGACCATTAACGAAAGCTGGAAATCGGAAGGTTGGGGCGCAGGATCCAAGTCACCGCTGATGCGTCCGACCCTCTCGGGCGGCATGCACCTGTGATTTTTTTAAAAAGCTCCATGCACTCTCTCTCTACTCTGAAAATGTATGGCTGTGCCACGACCACCGGGACTAACAAAAGGGACCCACACCCATAGGTGCGCAGCAGGGCTTGAAACCGCACCAGGACACAGGAAAGCCTAGAGAGTATGAGCCCACAGGCACCTCCTCAGGGGGACTCACAGCCTGCAGTTCTGGTTCAACTGAAGCAGAAGTGGAGCATTTCAGCTCCACTCCTTCTTGGTTCTCTCTTAACTTGGCCATGTTCCCATGCGTGAGCAGCGCAAGAGGGGGAGCTTCAGAATCTGACTTCACCATAAATCCTGGCTCTTTCAGTCATTAGCCCTGGACTCTGGGTAAGTGACTCACGTGGCTGAAACTCTGATCAACGATGATAATACAGTATTCCCTCCCTCCCTCTGAGGGAGGGGGAGGTGGTTTCACAGCTGAGGGAGTCAGCAAGCGCTGCCTTGTTGAAGCTCAATGGCAACTCGGGAAGGAAGGCTATCATTGTGTCCATTTTGCGGATGAAATAATTGAGGTGTTGTGCAATGAGGTCATTTCCCAAGATTATCAGACTAATAAATGGACTGTCTGACCCACAAGTATACTCTTCCCCGCCCCATCCCTTCATTTCATGAGAATTTTAAGTACTTTTTCTCTTACACCATTGATCATTTTGGACAGTATTTCATTTCCCCCTTCAGGTCTAGTCCCCATAAGTTCTCCCACCACCAGGGCACCTGTGACCCATCTCCACAAGCCCCTGTGCTCTTGCCTCCCCTCGCTGCTCCCTCCACCCTCCTGTAGGCACAGGGTACTCAGAACTACCGTGAAGGGTCCATCGTGCCAGAGAGCACCCACCAGACAAACCACCACCACGCAGCAACAAACCACGCACTGAGTTTCTCATAGCCCAGGGACTGTAGCCCACGGTCAAGTTGAAATAATGCAATGGTATCGGATTGCAGCTACAGTGTGAGCTCAACTAGGTTACAGTATATGCAGGGACTGGGAAGAAATGCATGGTGGTACTGTCTGATTGGTAGCATTATGGGTATGTGTCTGTCTGTGTGTGTGTGTGTGTGTGTGTGTGTGTGTGTGTCCTTCTCAGTCTTTTTCAGTACTGACTATATGCTTACAAGCTTTATATTAAAAAATGAAACAAAGACTCTCCAGGGCCTCCTCCCTTGCAGACAGGCCTTCCGCCAGATGGATTTGCTCCTGCCTCACAGACCTTACCCTACTCTCTCCCCCTTTCGTCAGCCCCTCCTAACTCTCCACCCTGACTCCTTTCCTTTTTCTTCCTCCTTTCTGTGTCTCTGTAAATTAGACTGGGGACAGATGTGTGTTTATCTAACGAAGTTATCGTTGAAACGCTGCCAATTCACCTTCCTTTACCTCAGGATCAGAGTAATTTCTCATTCACGATGCTGTCAATACCCTGTGGCCTAATTCTTCCCAGCCAAGCCCCAACAATGCCTGCCCCTGGACATCCTCCTCACTCTCTTTGGGTCTGAACATTTTCATAACCAATTTCACTTGAGTTTCCTCTTGCTGAGGCCCTTCCCCCAGCAACCTCACCTTCAACCACAGGGCCCCAACTGGAAGGAAAAAAAAAAAAAAGGACAATTCATGTCATCATATTTTCCAAGATTACTGTGCAAAGAAAAAAAAAAAAAGAACATTATGTTGTGTCAGATTTGGCGGGTAGCAGACACGTACAATGTGACAGGGCGGAGCAGAAGGGACGCAGGAATGAGGAAAGGAGGCTTCACACTTTTGCAGTGCGTGTAAAGTGTGGTCATGGCAAGGAAGGAGGACGAGTGGCTAGGTTTTGTTTGGTGTCCTGGCAGTTGTGGAGACAGGGGGGCAGCTGGAGAGGAAGGAACAGTGTCTGAGGTGTCTTGCCGTCACTGTGCTTGACAGTGCTGGCCAGTGGCCTGCTCTGCTTATTAGCACGTTGTCCCTTTGCTCCCTTGACTGCTTCACTCTGACTGCAGCGAGCAGAGCCTCCCTGTCTCCTCAGATAAAAAAATGCCACCGCATTTCTGAATGTCTTTTCAGGTAATTCTAAACCCAAGTCAGAGCCAGGTTCCATGTAGCTCTAGACCTGGAGACCATCCCTTTGTTCTTTTGCTGGAGTAGGAAGACAGGGCAGTGAGAACCCAGAGGCCTTCCTGGAAAGTGAAAATTCATCCGAGAGTTTATGATTCACAAATAAATGGATGGGAACATTCGCTTCTGCTGATTTTTCCCAAAATGTCCAACTGTGACTGGATAAAGGAACTGGGCCCATGGAGCTCTCCAGGGTGGAGTCAAACTTTTCTCTACATAGTTTGCCAGCGTGAATGAGCTTCTAGAGGTGTGCAGAACGAAACATCTTTAGTTTGGTTTCAGGGATTTTAGGTCATGGTTTTCAGAGGCACCTGTTCTATCTGTTCACTTTATCCCCCCCTCCACAGTGAAAGCAAAACACTCCAGCTTCAAGCTAAGAGGCAGCAGCTTGCTCAATGTGCAGGTAGCTGTGAAAAGCAGAGGGTGTTAGAGCTCCACGTAATCATAGGGATCCCCTCTACAGCTGAGAAAACCAGACCCTTGGGTGGTCATATCACCAGCTAGGTGGTAGCCAAAGACAGCCAAGAATTCACAGCGTAGAAAGTCTAGACTGTGGCAACTGAACTAAAAAGAACCAATGTAAGCATGTCCAGAACATAATCAAGGGGCCCGTATTTTCTCATTTCTGAGAAAGCAGAGGCCTGCATGGGCTGCGCACACACAGGACACTTAGGTTTGTGCACATGTGCATCGACCTGTGGGGAGAGTTGTCTTGGCCAGTGAAGCAAATGCTGCTTTTCCAAGGAGGTATTAGCTAGATTTGATTTCTGACCAGTATTACCAGGAAGGATAAAAGTCTGATTGTTCAGGAGCGAAGCAGCAGGAACACAGGAATTCTGATGAGGCACTGACCTCTTACCAGTATGCCTGGAGTTCTGGCCCCCGCTCGGTGGTATGTCAAGATAAACAGAGGTGTGCACCCTTGGTGACTAGGGACCCTTTAGAGGGGATGGCAAGGCTCTGAGAGCTATTTGAGCTTGATTTTGAGCAATGCTGGGCCTTGGAAACCCCTCCTCTATGTATCTAGCTAAGTTCTCTGGAGGCACCTGTGCGTGAGGTTGGAGAGAGGATGCAAATGGATAGTTCCTGACCAGAGTACTCCTCTAAGACACCTTAGGAGGGCTCTAGAAATACTTGGGGACCACTGTTCTGTCCCCCACCGCTCTGTCCCTGGAGAACCTACGTTACACCCCTGAAATGTAGAGCTGGGGCCACGCTCAGGTTAATGGCGGTGTCTGCAGCCACCCACCTGTCCGCTATGAAGCCCCAGGAACTGCGTGCCCTGTGACTAGCACAGACGAGCCCTGGGAGCCACCACACAACCTGCTTTTGGCAGCATATAAATGGAGTTTCCTCCCCCAGGCTATCTTCATGGGCTCCCACCTGGTTGGCCCCACCTAGACCGCTGGTCTACTGGGCAGTCACCCAGACTCTGAGATGCAGCTTCTCCCTAAGATGCTCTCTCACTTCATCTCTTGGGTTCACTGCTTCACTCCATCCAGCCCAGCCTGGAAGCAGTGTCTTGACTCCACGCCCGGAAGTCACATCCAGACAGAAGGACCTGGGTTCCCCTTTGTCTAGGAAGGGAAAGTTGACAAGAGAGTCTGGCTTCCCCAAGTCCCTCTTGCCTCTGTTCCTACTAGTACAGAACAGGACAGCAAGTAGGAGGGGAGAGACAGAAGGAAAGAAAAAGACACCTTGTCATCAGAAGACAAAGGACCCCTGAGCACCAACCATGTTCCCATGCACACTTCTGTGGACTGAAAAATAGCATTCTTGTCAAGCTGCTAGTTGAAGCCTAACCCCCAACACAATGATGTGTGGAGGTGATCGGCCATGAGGGTAGAGTTCTCATGAATGGAATTAGCGTCCTTATGACAGAGATCCCACAGAGCTCCATCATCTCCTTCTCCATGAAGGACTCAGTGGGAAGATGGCTAGCTATGGACCAAGCAGTAAGCTTCCAACAGATGGCAAATCTACTGGTATCTTGATCTGGGACTTCCTGATTATAATAAATAACTTCCGATTGCTTTTAAGCTACTCAGTCAATGTATGCTGCTATAGCAGGCTGAACAAACTAACACACAAGCTGTTAAGACCCATGAAGAAGTTTGGGATGCAGGCTCTGCCTTCAAGGTGAGTATAGTTCAGATGAAGTGATAACAAGTAAATCACTTCAGGCAGGAATATATTGAATGAGGTCCTTGACTAGGGGGGTACAGGCTGTATGTACCAAGGGAGAAGGCTGAAGAGATGCCATCCAGTTCATTTCAGGGACCCCCGGGGGAGTCCTTCAATAGGCCATACTTGGGTGACATGAACACCTTGACAATCCTCCTCCCTAGATGTGAAACCACCCAGAAAACTAAATGTACAAACTACTAATGTCAAAGGTAAGCTTTTTTCCCCCATACCATTGCTTATTAGAAGCACATATTTATTTTCTTTTAGAAGACTAAAGAGGCGGCACAGTGGTGCATGCCTTTAATCGCAGCCTACGGAGTGAGGCCGAGGCTAGGAATCTCTTGAGTCCGTGGGTTTGAGACCCACCTGGGGCAACATAGCGAGACCTAGTCTCAAAAATATAGCTGGGAATGGTGGCACATGCCTGTAATCCTAGCTACCTGGAAGGCTGAGGCTGGGGATTGCTTGAGTCCATGGTACTCCAGGAAACATGAACCTGCGGTTCCCCAGGCAAAATAGTGAGACCTACTCTCAAAAAAAAAAAATATATATATATATATATATATATAAGAATAAAGATGTGGGAATGACTTACTGGGCATCTTTAGAAATTAGAAAGGACAGCAGTTCTCAAGCTAAAGGAGATGACAAGGAACAAAGAAAACTTTGGCTGAGAATATTTTTAGAAAGTAGGCTGGGAGATGACAGGGTTAAAGTTGGGGTCTCCTAAGAACTTGGTAATGAGAATGTAGTGAGAGTTCAACCAGCAAAATTCACCTATGGTGGATGAGTCATCTGAGAATCGAGAAAGAGGTTTCCTTTCTTGTAAAAGTTTGGAACCTGTGAAACTCCTGCCAAGTGATCTAGAAAGACCTTAAGAGTTGTAGTTAAGTAGGACAATCTTAGCACTGGCATGAAGGTTGACACTCAATTGTAATGGAGAACGTGGAAACCTATCTGACAGTACCACACTGTCTAGAGACTGACATTGAATAGCAAGGGTCCAATTAACCACAAGAATAGGAAAGGATGGAAGGCTGCTGAGGTCAAGAGCACAGTGCTCTTGTCAGTCTCATCTGGGCTTGGCTGAATTCAAAGGGCAGGTCCCTTGGCAAGTCTTTCTCTTCAAAGTGGACCCCAAGCTCAGCCTGTGGGACCTTGAAAACCACCAGCTCCTCTTGCTTTCATTCCTTGCACTCCCAGCAAGCACCAAAAAAATGCGTTTTCCTGTGGAGTCCAGTTCCTAAGGAATCAGGTCATGGGAGCAAATGCCCCAAGCAGGCAGACCCACGTGTTCCAGTCTGGCTGACATTTCAGTCCTCGTTGCAATCAGTCAGCTGGCAGCCTGCTCCCTGGTCAGTCTCTGAGTTGGCACAGGTGAGCTGCCTTAGCGTCAGGCCTCTTTAGAAATCTCTGAGGGTGAGTTGCTGATTCCTGAGGTTGAGAGGCAGCACCTCCACTGAGGCACAGTTACCAAAGAAACACCTCTGAGAATCTCTACAACATCCCCCTTGTGGTCATGGCACAAAGTGGGCAGAGTCCTCCAAGCCGGCGCATGCTAGGACAGCAACAAACACTTATTCAAAAACCTTATCATGTAGAATACCTCGTCTGATTCTGACAGTGAGAAGTCGCCTCTGCGGTTACTGAGCGTCCAAATTCCTCGTTTTTCTTCAGTAATAATGACAGAGCACGTGCACTGCCTCATTAGAGCTCTCAGCAGATTTAATCTTTCCATTCTGATATTCAATTTTACTGTCAAGGCTCAAAATAAACAGAAAGCCATTGAATCTAGACTCGCTCATAAATAGCTTACATAATTGCTCTAAAATACACACCAAGAGCTTAATGGGTAACCTCTTTCGGAAAAGCCCAAAGTGTCTGTCACCCTGGTGAGCAGGAATCTGCTACATACTCTGAGAGAAAGACCACCAGAGGCCTGGAGGTAGCTACCTGAATCCACAACCCAGCGGAATGCACGCATCTCGTCGGACGGAAAGCATTGGTAATGCGTACAGAGTCAAGAAGCCTGCTGCCTGCAGCTGTCTGCCCCCATCAGCACAGATCGCCCTCTTTTCTGGGTGAATGACTGCAACCCCAGCCCCTGGCAAGACAAGATGACATCTGCGGAAAGTGGTGGCAGAATAATGTTTCAGACTCTGCCACTCACATAGTGCCTTTGTGTTAATGATGCTAATCATCGCTACACAGTCAACTCGGCAAATGCCAGCCCCGTCTCCAGTCATGTTGTCGGCTCACCAGGAATCGGGTGCTGCAATAAAGGCTGGTCTGACAACCCATGCGGAGCTGGTTGGCTGGTTTTATAGGCCAGATGGGGATGGAAAAGGATGTAGCGCTTTGAATTTTCCAAAAGCTAAATGTCACATTATACAATCACTTCTTAGCCGTAGGTATTACTTTGTCTGACAGGTATGACTATTGTTTCTCTAAAATTGAGTTTTCTGTTTCTTAGGGACAAGGTTAAAAGACCTATCAAAGAGATGGCTGCTGCCTGTCTGGGGTTAGAGAGATGCCTGTGGGGCCCTCAATGAGCCAGCCAGAATCAGTCCACTCATCACTGACAACTTCACTGTCTCAGCGGATGTCTTCCCTTAATATCTGATGGAACAGAGAGAAGCTCCTAGAAAAGTGTGCCATGGAGTCTTCCATCTCCTGTGTGAATTTGTTGCCCCACTAACATGTGACTAGAAACTTGAAGGCAGGGCACACCTCATGCAGGCCACCACCACAGGCTGTGATCGTTTAGTGAAAGGCTGATCTGGATTTAACCCTAGCCATCCAAATCATACTATCTCAGAACCAAGAGGTTGCGAATGTCTCCTAGGACACTGTGCGTGCTAAGCCTCTGGGAGTATCAGTGACTCGGGGAAAGGAGTCACCATGAAGTCTTGGCATCCAAATCACAGGATGTGAACCTTTTTCCAGGCCCACAGAGGACCGTGAGAAGGGTGAAATGGGCAATCTGGATGCCCCCTTGCCTCCACTCCCTGGGAGAGACCATAAGCAGTATCCTTACAGAAAGGCCTGGCCAGAACCGGTGTCCCACAAGGGCAGCAACTCTGTGCATGCTTCACAGCCCACCAAGCAACACAGGGACCAGTCCAGAGGAGAGACCCTATAAACACAGAACCAATGAGTGACTGAACATAAAACATTATTGCCAGACAGCAGATCTCAACGATACCTGAGCAGTAACAGAGAAAGTGTATCGTGCTGTGCTCACTTGTCTTCATGATGTGTCTTATAAAGCACTAGATTCCTTTTTAATGGCTAGTCATCAAAGTTCATAGGTGCACTTGGATTTCCAGGGAAACGCACCAAGACACCAACATGACTGATGACTGGGCCAGCTAAGCAAAAAGGACCCAGAGTCGACTTCTACAAGATGGCGCATCCCACCCAGGGTCCTCCCACATTTGTGGAAATGGTGTTACAAAGACCAGAGAAGTGAACACGCATGGGGCAGATGCTAGTGCCAGACACTGCATGATGGAATTCATAAGCATCACGTCAGTTTATCTCACCAGCGTGACAAGGTAGGAACAATTACCCTTGCAGTTTTATAGCCGAAAATACTGAGGCTTCGAGACAATCAGGGAGCTGGCCTTGAACAGGACACAGCTTATGAAAGCCAGGGCTCAAGATCAGGTCTCTTGACCAGGGCCACCGCCTAGAGTCCCGAGCAACATAGTCTACAATGCTTCCCCAGGCTCACCCCTGTGTGCCAGTGCTTTGGAACATGTTATATAGTCCTTCAGTGTCAGCATCTGCTTCTTGCAGGGACGGGTTCTGTCACTGGATAACCCAAGCACTGCACTTATCAGTAAAAACGATGGTGGACGACTTCTTTAGTGAATGGGGAGCTCTTCCCTGGTCTATGAATTTGCTTCCTCTAAAATATGGCTGGCAACTGGCAGGTGGGGCTGGCATCATTTAGAGACCTGCTCCTATGCTGACACTTCCCAGGCTGCCATGCGCAAACAGATCACCTGACTGTGAAACAGATCATTCTTGTTAAAATGTTAACAATAAAGTGTGGTTAATGTTTGTTAAAATGCAGGTTTTGATGCACTAGGGTGTGTGTGTGAGGAAGGAGTCTGAGCATCTCTAACAAGCTCCAGGTGCTGCTGCTGCTGTTGCTAGTTGTGGTTCACACACCACACCTGAAGGATCAAGGATAGAAAACAGGGGGATGCAGATTCTCTGAACCCCAAAGTCAGTTTCAAGAGAGAAGAGCAATTAATCTAATATAGGCAACGTAAGAAACTACTAAGACCCCTAGCAGGTGTGGCTTATACTTCACACCATCGACCAGACATAACCTTGGAGGACACCACCACCATCAAGCTTCTTGAACAATCACATCCACTCATCTCAGCAGATGCCACAGGAGGGCACGTGCACTGTCACTGATATTTAGAGTCCTTGGCAACCAATCCGCTACCACTCCCAAGCCCCGCTGCCAACGAAATGGTGAAGGGTCAAGGTCAGATTCGTGGTCAGTGACAGAGCGCTGGGTAGGAACAGGACCCAGGCTGGGAAAGGAGGCCTGGGGATGGCTAAGACCAAACTGCCCTCCCCTCGTGACGTAAAGAGCTTCTCATTTTTGAACATTCCTTCTTACATCAGCAGCTGAGAAGCGATACACCTGGCTCAATAACAGCATCATAACAGACTCCCATAAAGAGATCAGATCAGAGGTGTGCTACATTCGTGTGCACAGACACGCGCACACGCACACAGAGTGGAGGAAGATGATCAGGCCTCACTCCATGTCCTTAGCCTTACAAAGCACTCTGCCATTTCCGCCACAACGGCCACTTGACTACCCCAAGGACGTGCTCCATGGGATGTAGGAGGTCCACTTCCCACAGAGAACACACAAGGGATCTTGCCATTCATCTGGGCGCTCTGCACACCGTATGTTGTTCACTTAGGCCACCAGCCCAGAAAAAGGATCACCGCTGCCAGTGAACAGAGAGAAAGTTGAGGCTTGTGGGAGTTTTAAAGGACCTGCTTCCCGTCACACGCTGAGCACAGGGCCGTCCAGGGCTTGGAACCCAGGTCTGTGAAATTGAAATGGTGTCCCACACACCCCCACCGCCAAGCCCCATCATGGAAGCCACGGTTCTGACAGCATGTGGGGGCGCTGAGGCCCAAGCCACCAGACTTACGCTGCCCTCCTTTTCGAAGTCCGGCGGAAGTAGCTTCACGAAGTTATCCGGAAACACTCCTCGCCTGCCGTTGAGCTCTCCTTCCCACCAGCCGATGTCGATGCAGTCCTAGGAGACAGGGGAGCAGAGAGTGAGACACGGGGTCTACACCCCCCTGAAAGGCCTGGTCCCCCTGCAGGAGCAAGCAGCAGCTCTCCTTGCGGCCCCTGTCAATGCAGCAATGGCGACTAAGGCTAAGTCAGCACGAGCCCCAGAGTCAGCTGGGAGAACAAAAGCTTAAGTGTGCTGGAATTGCTGGCGGGGACTCAAAACCACGGTTGCTTTTAGATGCCCCGAGTCAGAATCTCCCCCCTTTTTCCCCCTTAAACATGGGAGCATACGCATTTTAGTTAGATTTTAATTTTACCAAAATAAAATTGCTTCGTTAACTGCAAAGGTGGCTTAGAAACTATCACCTGCACGAATGTCCTCTTTGTTTAGCCTGTCACAAAGCGTGTGGAAATTAAAAAGGGCTTTGCGATAGTCAGCCAAGCATGAGAACCATCAGACTACAGTGCTCGTTAATGCTCTGCCCTCCACCTTTTCCTCTTGATGTTGATGGGGCACAGTTGTCATCAGGAAAAACCCTGCCCCTACCTGGCAGAACTGCAGTTTAGCTTACGAAATGAATAAATGAATCCAGTCATTCTTCTAGATCAAAGCTGCTTTCCCCGAATAATCCCAACTCTGCAAATGCACTCGCCAAATGTTTACTGAGCGCCTACTCTGCGCCAGTGACCTGCTCAAGATTAGCAGTATCTCTGACGCTTGTGCTCTAGGTCTAATGCCCCTTCTACCACTCCAGTCAAGGCTCCCTGGCCCAATAACATCCCCTTGCACAGGCCCATCTCCTCACCCACTGTGCACCACACATGCCACCCCATGCCAGGTTTGTACCCTTGTGTGAAAACCTCTCAGACCGCGATCAACAACTTCTAGCTAGAGCATGAATGAGAAAAGGCTTGGCCTGAAATGCCAGTCACACAGAGGACTTTTCAGGGTACACCTGAAGCAGGAAACACTCAAGAGAGTGAAGAAACCCCCCTCCTGGGTTCAGGGCCCCTGGCAAGAAGCTCATGGTCCTCCATGGCACGATGGTATCATGGAAGGGGCAGGGAAGACTCAGGCAACACAGGTGCAGCTGGTCGAGGGTCTTCTGTGGCCGATCAGACATCCTAGCGGGTGGGCGGTACATCGCCTTTCTCACCATCATACCCCCAAACCATTGCACAGCATCCAAAATAGTAAATAGTTATGGAACCAATGCAGACTCTTTCTAAGCCTGAGTTCTGTGATCTCCTGCAGTGTAATATTTGGACCACTGCAGGCCAAGATACGCTCTATCTGCTTTAGATCGTGGAGACTCTACCTGGGTCAATACAAGGCCTCCCTCAAGAAGTGAGTGACTGCCACCTTGCCCTGCAGGCCCTGCCCTGCCCCCACGAGCATCTGTTACAAGGACAACATGAGTCCTTAGAAGAAAATGCAGGTTTGGGGAGCAGGTCCTTAATTATCAACTATCAATTCTCATTCCTTGATGATCAAGGTCAGATTTATCCTGAACCAAGAAAAATTCCCATGTAAGGAGTGCAAACTGGTTCAGCCACTATGGAAGACTGTGTGGAGGACCCTCAAACAACTGAAAGTGGAATTGCCATTCGACCCAGCAACCCCACTACTGGGAATCTACCCAGAAGACATGAAGACACTAATTCAAAAGGACACCTGTATGTGCGCGTTTACTGCAGCTCTGTTCACAATTGCCAAGATCTGGCAAATACCCCAAAATCAATGAATGGCTGAAAAAAATGTGCTCTACGTACACAATGGAATACTATGCATCAACCAAGGAGGACAAATATATGTCATTTGCAGCAACGTGGATGGAGCTAGAAGGACTCATATTAACAGAAATAAGCCAGAAAGAAAAAGAGAAATACAGGATAGTCTCACTTATATGAAAGATAAAATGAAAAACAAACAAATCAGAAAAATCAGAAACAACCATCAGAACTGAAATAGCGAAAGAGGAGGAGGGGGAAAACGGGGGAGGCAGAGGGCAAAAAAATAAGATGGTTAACAGGTATAAGGAAATGGGAAAAACCCGGGGTACACAATAATTTATTTTATTTTGTGTGTATGTCACATTAAACAAAACAAAACAAAACAAAACCCACCAACAACAACCCCAACAAAAACCCTAGAAATTTGTCTGCAGAATCCTGGCTCCCTGAGTAGGGGTGGGGTACGACAAATGGACTATAGTAAGGGGTAACTGGTACTTTGGTAGTGAGTGTGGTGGGGTAACAAACAATTGAAGAGATGTGAGCCTATACCTTTAAAACATACAAAGCCAAGGTTACCTCAGTAAAAATTAAAAAAAAAAAAAAGAATTCCCACGTAAGGGAATGTTTCCTTTCTGAGAAAAAGATGAGGAGTCCAAGGCTTCTGGTCTTGCTCACGTCATGCCCCTGAATAATCAAACGTCAGTCTCCAAAGAGGAAGTTCGTAACAGGGGTGATGGCGGCAGGACCTAGAGTCCTCTGAAGTCTTTGTGACCCCAAGGAGTTGGTCATCGGTGGTACCAGAAGAACTGACGAAGGAGGTAGGTGTGGAATTCCTGTACTTCTCATTCTTAGCAAACAAGTCTCACAATCCAGAACGCTCATGAGGAAGTCTCTGAGGAAACATCTTATGCATCTTTACTCTACTCTCTCTCTGGGTAAGTCCCTCTCATCTTCAACTCCCAACTGAAAAGTCACCTTTATGAGGGTGACTAAGCCGAGCGCACTTTTTCTCTCTCACTCACCACTGTGTTATTTGCACTTCCTGGTATTCCTCAACAAGCATCTATTAAATGCAAATGACATGTGAGTTCCTTCTGCAGGCATCGATCATTAAACATGCCGAAGACATGATCCCTAACCTCAGGGAGCCTGAAGATTTACATGAAATCCAGACAAGTAATATTACAAAGGGCCTTTCTGACAACAGGTATCAACTAAGAGCTCTTGGTACCAGAGAGGAATCATTAACCATTCTTTCAAAAAATATATACAATATTTTCATGTGCAGGGTTTGCTTCTGTGAGGATTGGATCTCTGGCCACATTCACTTCAAACCTGACAGAATGATGTCCACTATCAGAAGGGCACTGAAATATTCTTTAATGCTACGTCTTTTTTCTTTTAAACGAGGCTTTCTCCCAGACTTTCTAAATGGTACGAATCCATAAGGCATAAGCTTTAGCCTCATGCGAGCGGTACCCCGAGAATCACTGTTATAAAACCTTTTGCTTCGTATGTGAGAATGATTAAAATAATTTCATTAAGCTAAAACATCTCCAGAATAACTTGGTGTCAACACCTCCGGCGGAAAG
Source organism: Uropsilus gracilis (assembly GCA_004024945.1). Lineage (NCBI taxonomy): Eukaryota > Metazoa > Chordata > Mammalia > Eulipotyphla > Talpidae > Uropsilus > Uropsilus gracilis. Next base: position 25,231 of record PVHY01008276.1, read on the forward strand.
AGCGCGTTTGACTCCCATCACACTTGAGTGGCTGGGATGGTTCATTTCTACTGTGCTTCTTAAGGAAATCACTGAGTAATTCCAGTAAGAGGGAAAGCACAAAGGTAGAAGAGAGTGTCACTGTTCTGACTAGAGTTAAGAACACCAGGCCTGGAAGCAGTCAAAAAGGAAAACTGTCAGAGCTCCTAGCTAAGGGGTGGGGCGCGCCTGCCCAGGGCAGAAAATGGCCGCAGTGGAGCTGCCTGGCCTGAGGTGATTTACAGAGCAAGGAGGCCCTTTTCTCTTTCTAGCAATAGAAGCTAATTTAAGGAAAACAGGAACAATTCTGACAGCAAAATGAGAAGTGAAAGGAAGTCCTCTCCAACAGGCCAGACAAAAGAATTCGCCTTTTGATGGCAGCGATGAATAGAGAATTCTTTGTAGGAAGGCGGTGCTTCTAGAAGAGCAGCACATTCAATTTATTTATTGCGGACCTAAAACACTCAGGAGATGAGGGGAATTCAAGGTAAAAAAAAAAAAAAGAAAGAAAATCATTGTGTCCTTATGTGGCTCAGAGCCTAGTGGGAGAGGGAGACCCAGTGTAATGGCTAGAACACAAAAGCACAGGCAGGAGTGGGACCAAGTGAAGCCACTGGCCTGAAAGGAAAGAGGGCATGAATCAAGGCAGTGTGAAGGTCAAGGGCCGGGTCAGGGAGCACAAAGGGAGGGAAGGAGGAGAGTGGGTAGTTGTGGAAGAGAACTTTTAAGAATGGTGTGCTTTGTTCTTAAAAAGTGTGGTATGATGCAAGATGGTACCCTTGGGTGACAGAGGGGAAATGGAGGGGGCAGGTGGTTAATGATTTGTAAGGCCAGAATATGGTCAGGTTAGATGTCCCCAAGGAGGATGCCAGGATGCAGATGAAGGCAGGACTATGAGGCAGTTGCTGATTACTGAGACTGGCAGTGTGGCCAAACTACTGGAAGATTTTAGGGCATCATATAAGTTATTCCCAAATCTGGGACACTATTAGTAATTACACCAGGACCACAGGTATAATCCAAGACAATTATCTTCTGTTCTTCAACCACCCCAATTTTGGTAGGTTCACTATTTGGTTCTGGCAGCTTCAAAGAGAATTTTGGAGCCCTTGGCATCATCTTCACAGGATTCTTAATAGTGAGCAGGGGAAGCAGCAACTCAAGTCCCTCTTCCCCGGCTAATGCCACCTTTTTATCCCCTCCCTTCACACATGCGCACACCCATGCCTTTCGGCCCAGCTGTGTACAACCGTGGGGCCACTGCACTACCATAGGTGCTGGTCATAGAGGCAGATGGGTGTGAAAACCCCTACATCACCCTAGCAGATTTTAAGATTCCATTAAGAGTAAGCAAAAGGCTGTATAGTGAAGGAAAGAGGGGATGGCCTCAGAGAGAGGTGAGAGTTTGCAGTGAGGAGTAAGAGAGATGCACACAGATGAAAGCTTACAGAAAAATGATTATCTCCACTGACATGAAAGCAAAGGAAAGTAGACCTGGACCCTTATCAAGAGTCAAGTGAATGGAGAGTATCTGACATACAGTGCTCACTTTCAAGTCTTCAACAACAAAAAAAAGTTTCTCTATGCCTCAGGACCAGTCAGATATTGGAGCAAAATAAATTTTTTCTTTCAAAATGGAATTTTTTTTTCTTTTAAGGAGTGAATAAACAGGCACAGGTGTGCTGTATGCCGGCCTATCTCAGGTGATCCCAGGTTATCGCAGAGGAAGAGTTAGAGAACAAAGTTGGGTCACCTGACACTACTTAAGTGGCCTGTCAGGGACAACAACTCTTGAGTTTCCTGATACACAGGAAACCTTCTGGAGGTGTACAGAGCGACACAACTGCGAGTGGTGAAGGTCTTTGCACAGACTGATCTTAGAGACCTTGAGGGATAATGCGGTGGGGAAAGCATCTTAATTAAGCTCATATGCATGTCAGGGAACTCAGCAGCATCCCCGCAAACAACTCGGTGGCAGCAGCTCACACTCAAGGAGAGAGCTGACCGGACGGATGCCAAGGCTCTGGGGTTCATCCAAGGAGGGAGGCTTTGCCCTAACAGCAATGTCTATTCACCCCTACCAGATGAGTCCTGGTAGTCCGCAGAGCTGTGGCACCTAGGACCAGCTAAGAGCCACTCCCTGGCATTCAACCTGTCAGCAGGGCTTCACCAGTGAGCTCTGGTGCTTCTGCCTCTAGTTGAGGCACTTGGCATCTTTAGGACACTTTTAAGTTGGTTCAAAGAATGCGTTAACAAACTCACCTTGGGCTCCATTTTGTGAAGTACAAAAAGCAACATATTAGACCAGTGTTTCTCAAGCCTGGCAGCACATCTAAATCACCCAGGGAATTTTCAAATATCCCAGTGCCTGCGGTAAACCCCACAGCAATTAAATTGTAATCCCTGGTGGGTGTGACTAGGAAATCATTGTTTTTTCAAGGCTTCTGATGGAAAGCCAATGTGCAGGGATCTTGTGACTATGCCAATCCAATAGGTCTGGGGCAGGTCTGAAGTAGCATTTCTTTCTACTATTTTTATTCTGGAGTTATATTTTTGTTCTTCCGTGTGTAGATATCCACTCACCCTCCACCAAAACACCTGCCAATACCTCCTCTGTCCTCTCCCCCCCCCGTAATCATACATTCTTTCACTAAGTCCAAGATTTATTCCTGCTGTATTTTACCTGTGTGTGGTTTTTGCTATTATTTATATTTTACAGATGTGTAAAACCAATCAATATCTTTCTCTTTGACTTATTTTACTTAATACAATACCTCATGGTTTATCCATGTAGTCCCCAAAGCCACATTTCCATCCTTTACCACAGCTGTATAGTATTCCATTGAGTATATGTGCCACAATTTTTTTTTCCATTTGTCTATTGAAGGGCACTTAGGTCTGTTCCATGACTTGGCAACTGTGGACACTGCAATTCTAACAGGTTCCCAGGTGATGCCACAGTTACCGGTGTATGGAACATACCTTGAATACTACCACCAATACCTAGTACAGTGTCTGGTCAATATCAATTCTGAATAAATGAAAAGATGAATGGCCCAATCTCCCCCCAGGTTATTAGGCTATTTTTTCCAATTTTCAAACATCAGAAGGGAGGTCAAGTTGAACAAAGATGACACAGATATAGATGAGCTATACAAAGAAAGCTTCATTTATCTGATGAGGCTTACAAGTTAGTCTGTACCAAATGTGTAATTTACTCACAACTGTGGTAACAACTTAAAAGGCACCCCCAAAATCTAGGTTGCATTTTCTCAGCCATGTCCTATTAGAGTACAGTAATGTATAGCATAGAATTGTACATATCAAACCAAAAATGAAAATGGGTTAGCCAACAGGTCCAAATGGAAAAATAGAGCATTCTGCCTGGTCACTTCTCCTGGTGATCAGCTGTCCCCACACTACTTACTGGCTATTTTCCAGAAATTATTCAGCATGGCTATTTTTCATAACCTTCTCTGATGACTGAAATGATACCAGGAGAGAGTGAATGTGGCACAATTTTAGTGTGGCTGCTAAGTGAGCTTCAGAGTGCCCCGAGGGGGCCTCACACCCTCAGCATCCTGCCAGCAGTACGGAAAGTGCTGTTTAATATTTACTAATGAACGCCTTCTGCACGGAGCTTCAGGGGAGCTGTTGAGAGAAAGCTCCATGGAAGCTGGAGCCCAGGAGCACTCAGCTCTGACTCTGCTTGTTAACACCTCCCCAAGAGATGCAATTATTCTGCATGGCTGGGATTTCTGCTCAGAATTTCCAACATCCCCATAAGTCAGTTACTAAAGCAGGCTCATCAACATCACAGTTTATGAAGTAACAGGGGGAAAAAAAGAGAGAGAGCTATGGTCTATCTCAGTGTCAGAAGAAATGTCTGGCATACCAGAGTTAATGAGGGAAGTCAAGAAACCAGTCCCAGGGATAAGCCCACTCAAGGAAAAGTCACACTTCAATCGCTAACATCCCAGGATCATCAAGGCTTAGGCAGCTATTCATTCACTCAATGTAGCAAAACCGGGGCCAATCTCTGTGATACTGGAAAGTCAAGACCTCAAAGAGTTAACCTAATTGTAAAAAATATTGGTTTTTTTTTTTATGGGATAATAACATATAGACTTTGCTATACTGATTTCTGATTTATTTCACATAACTGACAGCAAAAAATTGAATGGATAAGACACACAAAAACAGTAATCAAGCCTCCTTTGGGTCATGCTATTATGTATTCAAACAGGAACTGATGCCTGAAAACTATTCAGGAATCCCTCCATGCAGCTTATATAATCTTTCACAAGCTTTTACCATACCTTCCATTTTGCTGCTTCTTCATACATGTAGTAATTGTGACTGTATAGCCTCAACAACTGTATATGTTCCATTGTTGAGTAACTGGGTTTTGTTGTCTTCCTTGCAAGAATGTTGAGTTTTATTAAAGGTGGCAAGTTACTTGCAGATCAGCTTGATCTGTCAAGGCTGGGTTTTAGGTTTTGTTAGGGTGGGTCTAGTTTACCACTATTTCTATGGCTCCTTTTTCTTGGTTCTCAGTTGGATGCCAGGGGCATCCAGTAAGTTTCCTCTACTCTACTTAGAACTCCATCTTCCTATCATTGGTGACCTTTTAGATATTCATGCACATTCAGCTCATAGCCCACCCATCCCTCATACTTTTTTTTCCTGCCAGGTCTGATGACCTCTTATTAGTGTATAGCTTATTATTTGCTGAAAGACTCATGTGATCCCTACAAAGACTTCTAGAGCTCTTTCTTAGTGCAACTTGCTTCTCTATAATGCCGTCTTGAAAATTCCAGCTGCCCTGGCAGTCCTGAATTACAATTTTCAAGTTCTTCTGCCCCAAGCCCCAATTTCAAGAGTGCCCCCAGGCAAAAAGAACTCACTTTGTGCTTTCTTTCAAAGGTAACACCCTGCGCCAAGTTTCTGTCCAGTGCCGAAAACAATCCTACTTCGTAAACTGTGTCCAGTTTTGGAGTTGTCTATGGCAGGAAGGAAAGCCCATCACCCTTTACCCCATTTTGCCCACAAACAGAAACTACACACTCACTTAAAATGATATACTCCCTTTAATTAGAGTGAATTCATTTTATTCTAGATATAATAAAACTTGAAGTTCTATCTTTAAAAGTCTGAACTATTTCAAGGTCTGATTCCCCAAAGAAGTTCTAGAGAATTTCTGAAATGAAGATACATGCAAGAGTTTTTAATTACCCTAGAGTTTCCTTTGCAAGTCATATGCACCTTTCCCTAACAAGGCAGGTTGAAGTATTCCCTAAGGAAAAGTAGGGTCACTGTGAAACATCTTTATACAGAAAAGTTAAGTGCATTCAGTAAGTTAGTGCCACCCGATATTGTTCAGATAATGACAAATGTATACAGTGATAATATTTGAAACTGCTGGAGGTTATGTTTTTGGAAGCCACCAGCTCAGAGAGAGGTTCTTCCCATCCACCCTGGAGAGTTGAGGGACTATCTTATAACTTCTAAAACCCACTCATAGCATGTGCATTAGGAAATGTTACAGAAGTAACGCCAGGGTCCAGATGCCACTAAGAAAAAGCTGAAACCAAATCTCTGTCTCCTGAAAGAGAACAGAGCATTGCAAGCGGCAGGCGGCTATTAGGGAGACCCAAGGGGAATTTAACAGGGGACAATGCAGAGCAGAAGCCCCAGAGCCTCTGCGCTTACAGCCTGTTTTCCCTCTTAGAAAAAGATGCTTTGATCTGGAGCCTCTTCAGAGAAGAGCATCCAACAGCTACACTGTGCCGGCCAGCTCCAGGCTCTCCGTTCCTATCAGGCATCTTCTGCAGTTGTTTGTGGGATGTGGCCAGATTGTTTCCACAAAACAGACCAGAACTGCTCCCTGACTGCATCTGCAGCTTATATAACCTCGAGTCTCAGGAAATGGTTATTCTTTTAGTCCTTTTTTAAATAGGACAATGAAGACTTTCTACCCCTATAAACCCTCTTCAAAACTCAGTAACCACATGAAAAGGAGATGCTTGCAGAGAGGGATTTTTCCTGTTCCTGTTTATTTGTAATTCCACCTTAAGCATGACAAGAGACATGAAGCGCATGAGGAACAGGTTGTGCATAAAATGCAAACCACAAAGGTGGCACTTTACATTACATTTAAACAGAATCATGTATGCGAAATTATGCCACATTGTATTTTCATAGAAACTCTCCATCTTCCACTTCTTAGCTTGTTTACACTGACACGATCACTTAAAGTTCAATTTTAAAAGCTATTTCTAATAGCACCTGCAACTCATCCAAGGCACATTACTAAAGTTACCCCTTACTGTTCAAGGACGTACATCCTGTCGCTAAGCTTTTCTTTCCATTTATGTTTAGAGAACTGTATTGATTCTGCATCCAAATACATGATTTTCTTCCATTGAAAGGCAGCAGATATAATAAACTGACAAAGACACTGGCATTTAGAAAGCATCTTTTATAATGTTTTCAGAGATTTTCTTAGCTCCTGCACCAGCTCTAAGAGATACAAAGAAAGCTGTAAGGATGAGGGTTGGGGAGTATCTTCATTTTACAGATAAGCACTGACAAGGAATGCGAGGTAAAGAATGTAACAGTGATCATTATGAAGGTCGAGAACACCCAAGACAGCTACAGAAGGTCTTGGTAAATTCCTTCTGCTTTCTATCTTCCGTCTTCATCAGACAGGTCTATATTTTAAAGTTTTTCTATTAGGATAAGGTATGCCTTTGCATAAAAATTTGAAGTCTTTTTCTTCATATCGGCAAATTTAGCTTCTAGGCCTGTGCAGTGAGTAAAAACTCCAATTCCTAAATGGAAGCTAGGCTCTGGGGCTACTCAGCTGAGTGCAGGCCTGGCTGGCAGCTTGTGGCTATTGCCTTTCACCCCGGGGGGCACAGGGGCACCGGTGGGGTAAATGCAGGAAAGACTGATATGGGAGAGTCTTGGTCTTATGATACACAGGTTATTCCTAGGAAGACGAAGAACAAAAACCAAAGTCCTTGACATTCACTCTACTTATAAACACCAGCATTTAGATGGCCTTGTCAGAAAAACAGACCAACCAAGAACATTCTCTAATCAGCATCTTTGCAGAGCAGAAATTTTTAATTTTTTCCAAAGTCCAACTTAGGAGTTTGTTCTTTAAGGCAGTATGCTTCTGGTGTCATATTTAACAACTCTTTAGCCTATGTTTTCCCAAGTAACTGCTATGTCTTATATGTTGACCAATGGGCCATTATGAGTTAACCTTTGCATGCTTCAGGTTTAGGTTAGAGTTCATTCCCCACCCCACCCCACCCCCCCTTTTTTTGCCTATGACTGTCCAATTGTGCCAACACCATTTACTGAAAAGATGATCCTTTCTCTCCTATATATTCTTTGTGCTTTTGTTGGAAATTAATTGGCAATATTTTTATGGATCTGTTTGTAGACATTCTGTTCCGGGGGCAGCGAGCCATTGCCCATGGGTCAAATCTGGCCTACTACTATTTCTGTACAGGCACAAGAATAGTTTTTATATTAAAAAACTCAAACATACCATTTCAAGAAAAAATTATACAAACTTCACATTTAAGTGTCCATAAATAAAATTTTGTTGGAGCTCTGCCATAGCCATTCATGTACAAGTATGAGTGCTTGAGCAAAGTTTTGACAGACTCTGTGACCCATAAAGCCTACAATATTTAGTCTTTGGTCCTCTGCAGAAAAACTCTGCCCTGCCCTAGCGTAGGATACGAGGACACTTACGCGCACTCATATAGAACCTCAGGGATGCTCTGAATGCCACTTAAAAAAAAGTACTGCAAGAAGCTTTAAATAGAAACTAGAAAGCCCTGAGGAAGAAGGAAAAGGAGTGCATTTAATAGCTGACTACCCTTTTCCAGCTAGTACTAAAATATAAAAGCCTTAAGTAAAGCTGTATTTAAAAGGATGGATTTTACTGCACTAATATTTATTTTAATGACATTTTCTTAAATATCTCCATGAGTCATAAACTAAGGGAAAACACTCGTGATATGAAAGATGACAGGCTAATGTCATGAATAGGAGGCATTTTTTAAAAAATCAATTGGAAAAATGACACAGAAAAATTTCATTTTGAGTAATTACTTTTTAAAATGCAAACTCTTACCACATTAGCAGAGATTAAAAAGAACAATAATATCTAGGAATGACAAGAACAGGGGACTCCTGTGGGGAAGCGAAGTTGGCACCATCTTTTAGAATATTATCACTTAAATGTCTTCAAAAGGCACTGAGACAGCATTAGTCAGTAACTTCTTATCAGGAAATAGTAATAACCACTACTACTCAGACAGCTACCATGAGCAAAGCATTCTGTGTGTTTCACCTACAATACCTGTTTAATCTTTGTAGCACCAGGAGGTAGTTTCTATTATCAGCTCCATTTCACAGATGTGGAAACAGAAAGAGCAACCTGTCCACGGGTACACAGTAACAGAAAGTGGCAAAAATAATTACACGCTATGAATATACAAAGAAAGTGATGACCACATGCAACATGGTCTAAAATAGGGTCTAAAACCAGAAACAAGCTAAATATAAGAGAGAATTGTAGTACTCCACACATTAGCATGCTATGGAGCCAAGTTACCAGATTGCTGAAATTGGACAAAAAGTAATGAAATAGTATAGTATAGGATCTTATTTTTATTTTGAACTGTAACTGAGTGTGTATGTGTATTAAAAAGTCTGGAAGACAAGAGCTCAAAGATGAAAAGGTATCTGAAGGTGGTGCGGTCACAGGTGATTCTGACTTTTCTTTGCATTTATTTATCTATTTTGTTCTCATTTTTTCTTCAAGAGTATTATTCAAACAATTTTAAAGTACTATATTTAAAAGTACATCCTACATCATTTTTCATCTCAGAAAAGAAGGTATTTTTTTGTTTGGCTCATACTTTATGGATTATATTTCTTATATCGCTGTATGCACCACAGTTCTCCCACCACCATATCACCTGTGAACCATCACCATATCACCCGTGAACCATCACCAAAACCATCATCAAAATCCCTCCCGATTTTGCCTGTTCCCTCCCTCTCTTGTCTGAAAAGTGTATTTTAATAAAACACAAATATGAATGTAGAGAGCAACTGCATACAACTAAAATTACTTTCATCCTAAGGAAAGTTCAAGTAAATGATACAAAGGATTTTCAGGGAAAGTACTGACCTTAATTTCAGGACAGTTCAAGTACCATGAAAGAACTTACTGTGACTGGGCATTTGTCTTTTCTTCTTCCAACAATGACTTATAACAGCAGCAACTAATTTACGTTTTACATTTCTAAAGCATTTCAGTCACAGCAGCTTAAGCTCATCCTCCCAACAGCTCTCTCAGAATAACACAAGGAGAAAGGTTGGACATAGAAAAAAAAAGGCGAGGTTCTCTACGGCCTTTAAGACACCTGCAGACTTTCCTGTGGGTGGCCAGAAGAAAGTCTCCCAGATGATGTGGCAAGAATGACAGATGCCCTGCCAGCAACGCACAGCACTCTGGCGAGAGAGGACAATTAGGCTGAACAAATACAGCATCCCTTTCAACAGTTCTATGTTGTTTGCGGTGGCATATAAATTTTGCATCCATTGCAAATCATTTGTCTAGGAGAACTGCAATCAGGACCATCACAATTTAGGGGTGGCACCATTTTAACTGTCTAAAGAGAAAGAAGACATTTTCGCATACTCCACGTCCTATGTTTTAGCCTCCTCACCTAACGGTTAACTGTGTCTCTGCGATGGTGAACAAGGCCTGTGAAGTGGCATCTTGACCAAATGCATGTACGGCGTCAGGATTCTTCTCAACGCTCCCACTGTCCTTGTTACTTTAAAACAGCAGCCAACTATACTCCTTGGGATTTCTAATGCTCTGAGGAGCATCTGACTTCTGCCGCAAGAAGGGACATACATAGTCTAACAAGACAGGCCAGGCTGTAAGAAATACATCTTACAATGTAAATGACGCATAGGCTGAACACTGACATTTTTCAACTGTGTGTAAACCCAGATGACCCCAGACCTATGCTTAACTTCTTCATTCACTCATAAAACATGTCCTTCTAATGGGTCTGTCAGCATGTCATCATTTCCAGGGTGACACCTGCTAATTTACTCCTCACCCTTGAAACCATATTTAGTCTTAGCACTTTCACTCTGCTAAAAGCTTCAGCAGCTCGGAGAGAAGGGTCAAGGTCAGAAATCTACTTAGCTGACCGCCTTTCTTACGCCAGGCCAAGGGCCTTTCTAAGAGCCCCAGAGTCACTTCTCCTTGAGGAAACAGCCTTTCCTCCTGGGGGGCGGGCAGACAGGAAGCCTGGAGACCATTTTCTAGTGAACAAATGCTTCAATTGATGAATTAATTGGTGCAAGGTAAGAAGGGAAAATAAACAGCAGAACAAAAAAACATATAATCACAGATCGACTTAGGAAGGAGCTCAGGCCTCCCACCTTCCCACAGCGCTGCAAACCCTCCCTTAGCCAGTCTATTTCTCTCTAAGAGCCAACAGAAACTAAGTGGCAGGAGAAGAGGGCATGGGATGATACTGGGCATGGGATGACAGTGGAAGACTGACATGGAAGAGGGTGGCTTCGGGCACAAAAAAGCAGCCGCATTAGATCTGAGCAGAGCTCATCATTCCTCTGCACCAGCTACATCATTTCATCTCAGGTGACACCAAGATGGCAAAGGTATGGACGATGCTTTCCCAAAGAGCTCAGAACAATGCACACCAAAATGCAAGTGCCAGAATCAAATGGCTGGGGTGATGCCAAAGGAACAACGTTTTTCTGATCAAATCTTAATGTCATTTATTCAGATAGACAATCCCACCGTTTGTCCCAGATAGCCAGCAACAATGGTGACTTGGGAGCAGCCAAGAGACACCTCTGGTGGTCCCTGAGCCCCACCATCCATAGCTTCCTGCTGCCCCACAGGAAACATAGGTGGTACCGCCCTGCCCAGTGCCCAAGATCCAGGTCAGGAGATGCCACAGCCCTGCTTTTGCCCCTGCCTTGTGGGAAGTCCGAAGGCAACGTTGCTTCTGGGCTCAGGTCACTGTTGCTCTTTGGAGATATGGACTGAACACACCTGGTCCCACCTCGCTCCCGGGGCTGCTGGGAGGATGAACTCTGGGGGAGACTAGAGAATAAAAGGAGTGATGATTAGGGGGTCTAGGGTTCTTGCCGCCCTAAGGGTGCTGGGTGGCTGGGCTGGGATCATGCAGCTAGATGGCATTACCATCCCTTTGCTGTGTGGGCAAGGAGCAGGGAATCACGATGAAGCGAAGATGAAAGAAGCTGGGTTCATTGATATTCAGCCCTCACTGTAGGGCTAGCTCCAAATATTTGGGATTCCCTGGCCTGACATACCCCTAAAAAGGCAAAACCCCCAGTTCACATTTTTTCTCATAGGGGTTACTGTCGCCCTTTATCTAACCCCCCAGATCCCCTCTTCCTTTAGGGTGCATCTGCCGATGCCCTGCCCCAAACATCAATGCTTTCATATTGCTCTCCTTCTCTAGGGCACCACGATTTCAGCCGATATTGTCTTTCCCAGTGTTTACCTTGATGTTGTCAAGTAGGCTTAGAACCAAGAAGAAATGGGGTTTGTGTCTGCCCTGTTAAGGGTCAAACACACAGCTACTCAGGCCAGCCTCTTTAGAGGAAAGACCTAAAGACCCTTGCTTACCAAGGGGAGGTCCCATGGGAAAATGCTCCCCCCAGGTCAGGAGGGGCTGTGGGAAGAGGACCATGGCTCCAAGGCCAGTCAAGGGCCAGAGCGCCGTCCTTCTCCGAAGCTGGGCCAGGCAAGGAGCTTCTCGAAGCTTCTCCAGCTGGAAAGCAGAGCCAAAGGTTTTGGGATCCTTTCCACCTCACTCGGAGCACAAATCAGGAAGGCAGGGGTGGGGGAGGCAGGAACACACACGAGGGTGGTATTTCTGAGTGACTGGAAATAAAGCGTAGTACAGGTGTGCTCTGCGGAAGTGGGAATGTTCCCAAATCCACAAAAATTTCTTTATAAATAAACTAAAAACAAGCTGTGCAGGTTGCCGCATTTCATCCCAGCTTTCAGGTCTTTGCACATTATTCCAGGAACCGTGGAGGGCTTACCGGCATCCACTGACGTGACTGACTTATTTTCTAGAAAGCTACACGAACTGGTAACCTCAGGCTAAATAGGAGGCTAAAGCTCACCCTGTGACTCTTCCCACAGCACAGAAAGGCAGGGCAAAGGGAAACCATCTTCACTGACTAGAAAAGGGAAAGACAGCTGGGATTTGAGGTAAATCAAGAACGTCTACAGCAAAAGCAATTCAATTTAGCAACTCAGGTCCTTCATCGCAACTCATGCATGTTATGCAGAAGCATGTCCAAATGCATACTGAAGAAATCACGGTGAAAACGTCCACTTTACAAGACTGATGATAGCAAACAATCATCTGCATGGACTGGGCAATCCCTGCACTCTGAGCAAGAGGTGAGACTGTCCTATAATGTCAGCAGGTCTGACAGATTCCGACTCCATTCCTCTCACTTTCAGCCGGCAAAATACCTAAGGCATGTTTTACCAAATGCTTGCCGAAATCATCTCTGCCATGAATTCTTACCTCATTTAGGTAGATTTTCCACCATTTTACCTACTTCCTATCCTACCACACATTGGGCACACCCTCCCCCCAGCCCAGAATGCTTCCATGCCCATTTCCGATGTCAGAGAAAGCAGCCCAAGGTGAAGTGAGTGACAGCTCCCAGCCCAGCCTGAGGGAGGCACCTCACACACAGCATCTCAGTGACCCTCACAGCAGCCCTCTGAGGTGGGCCTCACAGCGGAGGAGCCTGAGGCTGGGGGTGGGGGGGGAGGGCACGGTGCGTGTGCGCGCATGTGTGCGTCTCACTGGCCTGCCCGAAGACACGCAGCCAGGGGAGCTGCACTCAGCAACTCGCCTAAGTGGCCCTCGTCGTTGTAACAATCTGCTCCCAACAAGCTGGAATGCGAGGCCAAGGCTGGCAGATATTTTACGGGAAGAAAAGTGAAAATCTGCGGAAGCACAGGTTAGTAAGAAACCTGATTTCACAGATCATATAAAATAACAATCAAAACAAAATCAGAGCGGATAAGGGACTTGCTTTAAGCAACTGGCTCAAAAAGGTCCTGAGCGCCCTAAGTCGAGCAGTTGTGTTAGCAGCTGTGGAGAAAGCTGCTACGTGGGCAGGTGGGTGGAGGGCGCAGAGTTCCTGGGAGCACTGGCACAGAGCAGCAATAGGGGTCAAGAGAAACCAGCAGGGTCTCATGGACTGAGCGAAAACTGTGATAAAGACTTCCGTTGGAGCCAGTTTCCAGGAGCCAGTGCTGTCATGGGATGGGAGGAAGATGCAGTGGAGTGCCTGGGTGGTGAGTCCTTCCTCTGCCACCCCGAGGCTCTCCTCCAGAGTGTGCCAGGGAGAATCTGGGAGGAGGGAGACTGCGGAGAGGAGGGCTGGCGCTCAGCTCACCAGCCCAGCCTGGGGAGGTGTGGATGCCAGCTTGGGCCTGGCACCCCCAGGCATGAGAGTAGCAGGGACACAGGAAAACAGATCCCTCGGGCTGGTGTGGTCAGGCCCGGGGTTGGCAGAGCCTGGCCAGAGGGAGCAAGTGTGAGCGTGGTAAGCACATACTCGAGGCCTGGGAGCAGCGTTGAGTATGGAAGTCAGGTCAGAGGACAAGCGCCCAGGGAGGAATGGTGTGTGTGCATTTTGCAGGCGTAGTTATTTACAAGCAGCTTCCGAATTTCCAAACAGCCGTGAAAGCAGCGACCAGGACTGCAAGCCTCAGGTCGCTCCTGCAGGCAGCCTCCCACCTCTACTAGTCCCTTGCTCCCCAGGTCTGCATGGGGGCTGGAGAGAGACCCTTCAGGTCGCTCCACTCAAGCTGAGAGGTGGAAACAAAACGATCAAGATGCAGCGCTCACCATAAGCATCCCAGTGAACAGAGCACATTATTGTAGAACCAGATGCATTCAGGGAAGAGATCGTCATGCTGGTTTTTTCTTTCCCCCATACCTTGTGACATATTATTGACACACCTGGTTTTCTATTAAAAAGTGCCTGCCACCGGGCGTGGTGGTGCGCACCTGTAATCCAAGAGCTGGGAGGCAAGAGGCCAGGGATTGGTTGAGTTCGTGGGTTCAAGACTCCCCCAGACAACATAGTGAGACCTGGTCTTAAAAAAGCAGCCGGGCGTGGTGGCAGGTGCCTGTAATCCCAGCTACCTGGGAGGCTGAGGCTGGGGATCGCTTGAGCCCGTGGGATCAGGACTACCCCGGACAACACAGCGAGATCTAATTTCAAAAAAAAAAAAAAAAAGTGGCTGTCCCCCTCCGAACACAAACAGGAAAGACACAGTCCCCTCCCACCTTTGTCCCCATTGCAAACAACGGCAGTTACTAAATTCTCTGGTGGCTTGCTCTTGACCAGACACTGCCTCGACCCTCCCCCCGACGTATACCCACTACTCCCACCTGTGGGTTCTGCAGCTTTGTAACCTGACATTGACCATGGTCCCAAAATAGACAGGCAGTATTTTGAGAGACTGCGTTCACTTCACTTGTATTACAGTATATTGCTACAGTTGTTCCATCTTATTATTTGCTATTCCTGTTAATCTCTTACTGTGCCTAATTTATAAATGGAACTTTACCATAGGCTGGTGTGTCTAGGAAAAACAAGTCAGGCTCAGTACTGCCTGCAGCTCCAGGCCTCCCCTGGGTCTTGGAACGCATCCGCATGAAGAAACTCCACTCTCTGTGCTAATTACCAGCATATTTGCATTATGCTTCACACCCATTTAACCACTTCCTAATTCTGAGCCCTGGGTGGAGGGTCTAATTAAAAGTAGGGAAGCACCATGCAGAAGGGAAGGGTGATGGGGAGACAGAAGTGGCACGTCTGCTTCCAGCAGCCTCTGGCGCCACCTCCTCTGGCCTTCCCCTCACGTGTAGAGGGATACCACCATGAGCTCAGGGCACACATTCTACAGGTAAGAAGCTGGGTGAGCTCTTAGGCACTAAGCACAGTAGGGATGAGCTTGCTATTCCAAAAGGGCACCGTTAGCACTGAAGCGTGTTGCTTGGCAATGCAGTGGGCGAGAGGGCTAAAGCTCTCCTTAAAACAATCTGACCTTTGGCAAACGACTTAACCTCTGGCTCAATTTCACCGGCTGGCATCTTTGACCCAGGTTCTTAAAACACACAGTCTCTGCGGAAATTTCTTAAAGGTAGCCATCCTTGGTCGTAAAGGTTATAAAGGTAGATCCAAGCTATCACTCTACAGACCAGGTTGAGGATGGGCGGACAGGCCACAGCCTGGTCCCCTCCCTCCCAGTCACAGTGAGAGGCACTAGGACCCCTGTTCTCACGTCCCTTTCCCTGCACCCTGCCAAGGCAATGCAGCCCTGCGTCAACACAGGCACGCCTGGAGGAAGCCCAGGCAGGCTTGTGCGAAGGGCACTGACGTGCCTGCCATTCACCTGGACACTAGAATAAATCCTCCCTACACATCTTAAAGACAGTTCAACTTTTCACTGTATTTGATGGTCACAAAACTCTGTACGCCACCGAAAAGGCCTGTATTCCAGAAATCACTTCAACGGTACATCCCGCCACAACCCACTAGGTGAGGGCCGGCGCCCCCAAGTACCAACAGGCCACAGCACTGATCCTCTTAAGCTGCGTCACTTCACACAGATTTTATAGCTCTCCGTATATTTGCAGGGCTCTGCCTGTAATGATAATAAAACCGTCCAACCTTAGCCCAAACAAGACAGGCAAAATTCTCTCAGGCTTGCTACCTGTCTTTGATCTGAACAGCAAACATTCTTTAAGCGTTTCTGCTGAGGCGTGAGCGGCCGCTCCATAGCCCCGCCTCACCAACTCCTGACAGGGAGGGGAGCTCGGTGCCAAGTCGGCTCGGAAGGTAGGGTCTTCAGTCAAGCAGGCCGCCTTCTGGGTTAGCTCTTCTGGGACAGAAGTAGCCTGCAGGACCACGCCAATCTGCAGCTAGCTCCAAAGCAAACACACTCCATTCAATTCTCAAGTTCATTATTTACCTGGACACACTGAGCTTAGCCCGATGGAGAGGAAAGATAGCAGAGGATTCTTCATCAGGAACTGAGAACTGGGAAAATCAAGTACTTCGGGACGAAAACAACAGGTTGTATCCAGTCAACACCCGAAGGTGGTTCACAGCTAGAAGGCAGGAGGAACCTTTGTTTACCTTATTGATGAGGGTGACGATATCCCCTTCTTTGATTGTCAATTCATCATCATTCTGTGCCTCGTATGGAAATATTACTTTGCAGTAATCCTTGGCTGGAAGAAAAAAAGACGACACAACCTTTGAGAAACACAACACTAATGAGGTGGTCCAGGAGAAGGTGTTAGCTTCTGAGAAACGCACCTTGACAAGACACTACTACTGTATTAAGAAAGGGTCACCCTCAGAAAACCACCTAAGATTGCTTATTTTTGGCTCATGCATATTTATTCTTACCATCTTCCCCCCTATTCACAAGTCACATGACATCATAAAGTGCCCTTGAATGCTTTGCTTCTCTCAGGCAGAAAAGCAAAAAGGTTTTCTTGGTCTGAGGAAGATGGAAGTGTTCATCTTCTTTATTTTATAGACCGTTTCACATACTCCTCGGGTATGGATACATAAGCAGACATAATCCACAATGAGAAAATTTTGTCCTCACTGCCTTCGTCCACATATCACTATATCTGAAGCTGGGTATTTTCATGTTACAAGGCCAACATGGTCCCTAGGACAGTGACAGAGACTCTGCAGGCGGACATTTTGAGAGAGAGAGAGAGAGAGAGAGAGAGAGGTGAAAGTGTGTTTTTATGTCAACAAATGTAAACCATCAACAGTGAACAAATACTATCTGAATGTTCCTCACACATAGAAACACATATGTGTGTGCACACAAATACTGAACTGTACAAATATATCCCATGATCTCTGTCTGGGAATCTAGTCAGAGAGGGTGTTGTTCCTTAGCTGGCACAGGTACCAGCTCTTAGCCAAAAGGGAACAAGAGCAAAGGCACTCAAAATCAGCCGAGGGATGTTTTGAATTAAATGCTTTCAAAAATCCCTCTGATATTAAATCTCCATTTACATAACAGCGCCAGCTTAGAAGACTAAAAATATTTGTAAGATATTTGGGAAATCAAGACTTGGAAAACCTGGGGTTTGATGACTCAGGATAGAAGGTGACGAGAAAAAATCTTCAAGAGCATTACTATCTACTGGGACAGGCATTAATCAGTCTGCATCGAAGTCAACAATCTAATGACTTTGAGTGGCTCAGCTATTTCCAAAGGATTAGATCAGTTCCTGCAGACAGATCATAACCTAGAGCTATGTACACAGGTAACAATTATATTATTTCCAGGACACTCCGTATCTCTGAAATGTGGTTTTGTTTTTTATTACTGTTAATATGACATCAATCAAAGAGTGACATATAAAATAAAGGCAATAAAAAAATCTGTAATAAAGACAAACTGTGGTTTAAGGTTGTTTTAGGTATGATGAGGGGAAGAGAGATGGAAGGCGAAGTAGTGTTGGCAGCCAGACGCAAGGTATAAGAAATGAATTCACCAGAAGAGACTTACCCAGCCACAGCTGGGGGCCAAACGGAGATATGAGCCATTGGCAACTTTATTAACAAAAGGAAGGGGTATTTATAGGGACACAGGGCCAGGGTCTGTTGAACTTCAAAGAAGACAAACACAAACCTGAGAGACAATTAACATTCTCAAGCCTAAGAGTAAGTAAGGAAATGGGGAGTGTAGGCAGGTGGTTACTATCTCTGATTCAGGGAAGCCAGCGGCTGCACCACCACCGCAGTCTCAGAAGATCCGTTGTAGCAAATCAGTCAGTTTTCTGGGAACTGGTTAACGAGAGGTTTTCCTTATCTCCTTTGCAGTAACTTTTCCCGTTCGCAAATGGTGCACAGCAAAGTAGGAAAGAGAAAGACCCATTTTGCTTCTGTACAGATTTTTAATTTTCTCCCTCATAGTTTGGAGGTATCAGGATAGGATCAGATTGGATCAGGAAGGACAGGATGTATCCCCTATGCTAGAGCTGGAAACCTTTCCTCTTAAGTATTCCGGGTCCTGATGCTTTTGCTCGCTAAGTTGTGCTGAGTTTCTATATCCCCTGTATCTCAATCACCTAAATGTTGCTATGTCTGCCTAGTTACCAACATCCCATCTCTTTTGCATTAGTAACAGAAAATCTACCAGATTCTAAGCCTGCCAAGTATTTAAAACGAAGGGGAAAAGTTAAGCATCTTTAAATTGGGTAATGACAGCTCTTTACCAATTTTCCTATTGACTGTGCTCGTGAAGTATGACTACCCAACCTCAAAACATACAACCCTGGGGATTCGTGAAGAACTGCCCTGCAGAGACTCACTTTAAGAATAATTCTTTGGCTGGAACTCATACAGGCATTTCACAGAGAACAGCAGCCATCTGCAGCCAACAAAGAAGAGGACAGCCACGTGTCCATTCCTTTCCATCAAGTAAAGTTAACTGAAGGTGGTAGGCATCGTTGCTAATGTCCCAGCAATTATTGCTCACCCCCTGCCCAGTTCACAGAATCCAAACACGTTCAGGCATTATATTTGGGACCAGGGACCTCCTTCCCCCGACCCCCGGAGCCCAAGAGATGAGTAAAATGAGTCTAGGTAAATGATATTAATCTCATTCATCTTTGTCAATGATTGGTTTAGTGGTGAGGAAGTGATCTACCTCCAACCAATGAGACATGAGGGGAAATCTGCTGGGGGTGCGGGGGGGAGGGGGTGCGGGGCTGTAGACAGTGTTCCCAGGTTAAAGACAGTGATGTGAAGATGAGTTGCCACTGCCTTCCTGCTCTTCCCATTGTTTCATCCTTGTTGGAAGACAGTACTGCTCTTGTATTTTGACCATATGAGAGGAAAGTCAAGAGAACTGCACACTGTTGAGAGGTCTCTAGAATTAATGAATTTGGTGTGGGGGAGTCTGTCTCCAGAACGGGCTAGCCGACTTAAGGAAACTCTACTGCTTACTACTACTTTGTGGTCAGGCAGTGTTTGTGACTAAAGCAGAAGACACCTGTCCTGAAGGAACTTGGTAGGAAATAAGACTTTGAGTTACTACCTCTAAAACACTTGACTGTGCTTTGCTCCCTGCCCCCCAGCCAAAAAGCCCTTCGCTCTGCATCTCCATGCATCTTTTCCAGTCTATACCCCCCAACTCTTCCCTGGCTATCTCAGCACCTGGACCAAATAAGGGGGTCAGGAAATAACTCTGGCATCAACTCATTACTAACTTCTGAGAAGTCATTTACAAGATATTAATCTTGTAGCCTTTAAAATGTTTCATAAAGCCATTTTGTTTTATATTCAGTTTCCCTATAAATTAAGGAGGGTGGGTATCCCCTGCCTTTTTGAAAAATAGCTTAGTGACTTAATACCAATAAATAAATTCATCCATTTTAATTGTACAATTAGAATTTTAATAAATTATATAGTTGTGTGACTATCACTGTAACCTACCACATATTATGCAGCTTTATGTGTGAGGCATTAGATAAAGGATTATCTCGAAAGCATCCATTTTAGACAACAGGAGCAGATACTAATGTGCCAGTGGCTACATCAACTACTACTCTCCATGAAGCAGGTTCTTTGGTCACATCTAGGCCCTCTTTGCATCTTCAGAAGCAGACACAGCCCATTTGATGTTTTTTTTGATGATCCCCTCATGATACCTATAAAGTACAGGAAAGTTAGAGGGAAAGAAAAGTAGGAGTGGAGGATTCTGGGCTAGAGGTCAGGGTGGTCGCTGGGCTGAGTGCTAGTGGGCTTTCCCAAGTGCACAGCCTGAGTCAGTCACATGGCTGGAGGTTGGGACCCAAGTCTTCTGGGGTGTACAATGAGGGGGCAGCCAAGGAGGGGTGATAGGAGAGTTTCCTTGCTTCACCAGAACGCTTCTAGTAAATTTAAACTTACTCTAAAACCCCAACATCAAAACGAAAAACAGAGTTGCTCTGTTTAAATGAGAGAGTGAGGCTGACCCATCTCCTACTCAGGCCTCCAAAATAACGAAGTGCATGCTGGGGGAGACAAGTTCCCGCCAATTCTGACAAGCCACAGCTCTAGTCCCATGCACTGTAACTCAGAACATGCCTGACCAAATATGGCAAACGTTAGCATAGCATATTAAGTCACAATGCTATATTTTAAAATAAGAATTTGTCTTCACTTCTGAGGCAGTTGGGCCCTAATTTAGTGGTACTAGAAAATAAAAACATTATGTTTGTTGGATGTAACAACAGTTTCAAGATACTTAAAAATAAATGTATATGCAAAAAAAAAATACTGACTCTGAGGCTCTGGTTTTAATTTTACTGAACAAGGAATGAAGATGTTCCTTACTTTAATTCATACTTTCAGTGAGTCACCACCATGAAAAAGGTATTGTCAGCTCTTGGACCTGCAAGACACAAGTCAGTCCAACCACCTCCCCCCACCCTCACATGGAAGTGAATCTATTGCCTGGAAAAAAGGCAAGGGGAAAGAAAGAGCAGGAAGAAAAGACAAAGACACGAATAAGTATCAGCTCTCTATGATGAGTATCGTGTTTTGGAGAAAGGCATTATTACATTGAGAGTTCACGAAAGGAAGCATTTGGTATATCTTGAAAAAAGTATAATTGTAATTTCTTTTTGGATGTGGGAAGATTAGAAATTTTAAATGAGTAGCAACAGAGATGCAGAGGAAGGGAATGAAATTAATTCCCTTTTAGAGGCAGGCGTTTTCTACCTATTCATCAATGAAGGATTTAATTAGTCCAAGATCAAATAGAAATGAATACACAGGCACACACACAGAGCAAGACACACAGAGATAAAGGTATACTTTACCCAGTGATTGAGTAGATTTTCTTTATTTTTCTTTAGAAAAATAAAAATTACTAATGAATTAGCTTAACACTGAAATCCTATGTCAGTTCTAGCTTTTATGTCTTCAAAGAACTCCCTAAGAATCTGATAAAAATCTCTCTTTTTCTAGAGAAAGGAATAGAAAACCAACACTGATGCATATTCATAGGTGCAGAAACAACGCTATACAGAATGTCAGAAGATTCTAGAACCCTGAAGCCCTTGCCTTGTTTCAGATCAAGAGTCCCTATAGTAATCATTGATTGCTTTCCAACTTTAAAAAAGTTGCCCTATTAAAATCAACAAGAAGTTATGATTCACACACGCCCTCCAAAAAACATCATTTCATCTGTAAACTTCTAGAAATGCACACGAGAGTAAAAACAGGCTTCTAAAGGAATTGAACTCACAATGCATTGCTCTCTTCAATTGGTGCATAATCTATTCATATAAAGAGCAAACACAAACTTTAAAAATATCCCCTCAGCTTAAAGAAATAAAAACCAAACAATAAATGTCTCAGCAAGAACAGATGTGCATACACCAAGGGAATGACACCAAATCCATTCTCTGGGCTTGATTGAGAATACACACCTATTGTGGGACCCCTGAGTCACAGCATCTGGAGGCCTCCCAGAACTTTCAGCGACGGTGCAGAGAACAGGTCACGCTTAGAGAACTCTTCCTCTGGGACACCAGAACAAAAGCATCAGGCTAAGTGGTGCCCACTTTCACCGAATCTGACTTTTTCCCCTTAAGCTGACAATTATGACAGATATTACTGGTTCATTATCTCTTTTCCAGAAGCCTTGGGGACAGAGTTTTTCAGAATTTAGAAAGAAAATAATACTGCACGTACCATCTAACAAGCAGCGTTCCCAGCTGGGGTCTGGGCTTGGACCCAACCATCAGACGCATTGCAACTGTGCAGCACAGGGGTGGCATCCACCCGAGGGTGCGTAAGACTCCACAGAGGCGCAAGTTAGTATAAATGGAAGCACCTGGCAAGTGACCACGCTTGTCCGAGCTTTGGAGATCTTGAAATCGCAGTCAGGCGTGGACTGCCACAGTCTGGGTAAAGAAGCTAAAAGAGACGAGTGTCTAGTTCTCAAGGAACTTACAAGCAAGGAGAGGACGTGGGTTGTATACACAGAGCTGGGACAAGACCGTGAGGAGAGGATGAGAGTGATAAATTTGGCTGACAGCATCAGTGACCGGGGAGGGGGAAAGCACTTCCTGAAGTGGACGCTCAGGCCGCTTCTTGGGAGAGTAAAGCTGCCCTGGGCTCTGGCTCTCGCTCTAGGGCTCAGATGAGAAAAGAAGTGGGGGAGGGGAGTGTCTCCCAGCCATTGCTGAGGACAGCACCACATGGAGTACCTGCTTCTTTTATGCCATCCCACACCCTTCCCTGGGGACCCAAACCCCAGGAATGAGGTGGAATTCCCCCACTAAACCAGCACTCTAGCGACTGTCATCAGCAGGGAAGCTTAAAAACCATGAGTTTAGGTCAGTGGTTCTCAGGTGAAAGGGCTGAAAATATGGACAGGCCCCGGGTTTCTGATTCCACAGGGCTGGGGTGGGCCTTGGGATGCGCATCTTTTGCCAGTTTCCAGAGGACACGGAAGACCTTGCTTGGAACCTATCGAAACACGGCTCCATTTCAACCCGCTGCCTCCCCCCACCCAGCCCTGGCACACTCGTCTGCGACTGCTCTTTTTCTGCCTGATGCTCCACAGGGCCTCAGGTGCAGTCTCCTCATCGCCCTGAGCCAACAAGCCTGCCATGGTCAGAGGCCTGGTTTGTCCTGGTGCTCGTGGGCAGCGTGGGCTAGCTCGGTGCCGGGAAAAACAGAGTTTGTGAGGGTACGTGGAGCGCTGGCAACCACCAGCAAGGCCTTAGGAACTCAAAATAAACTCAGGGGTCTTCTGTGCCAAAGTGTGTTGTTTTTTTTCCTGGGTGACGGTAAGCTTGGCAAAGGGGACCCGGGCTAACACACTGTTTGTAGAAAGCTTGGTCCAATGCCGAGTCAGGCAAACTGTTAAGTCATTTCTAAGTTTCCATTTCGCAACCAGCATTTATTACACAGAGTCTCTGGCACTTTTCTGGGCTGTGTGGTGGGGATAGGATATAGAAAGATACAGTCCCCAGCTCGAGAGACCAAGAACAGCCACAAGGCATCACAGGTCACCACCAGAAAGGACAACTCCCAGGAACGATGAACAAAGAACAACGCGATCAAAAAGGTGTTCAGTGAACGTCCCGTTGTAAGCAGGGAACACACAACCTCTGTCCGTCAGTCGTTTATCCAGAAGCCCGATCGGCCTTTGCACAAATTCTGTCAAGGATTTTTTTTTCCTCACCCACCTGCTCAACTGGTCTTCTGAATCTCTAACACTAAACTATTTGCTCGGAAAGATGCTAAATAGCTCTTTCTCTGGGCTATTTTTCTATCCCACCAAAGTCACAAATCTGCACCAATTGTTGTGAAGGAAACAGCAGATGTAGGAAGCTGGAGGAACCTCAGGGCACTTCAGTCATGAATATTTAGACAGTTTGCCTCTTGTTATGAAAATTATGGCAATCTGTTTCCCAGCATGCATTTCAGATGAATTTTAATATCAGAAAAGCTTTATTGGGGAAGGGGGAGATGATGTTAGAGGTTCAATTACATTCTGATCAGCTGAGTTTCACTTTCACTCAGAAAATGCCAACTCACATGGAGCATTTTTTGAATCACGCTAACTCTTCATCCTGATGTAAGCTTGCACGGTAGCATGATAAGGAGACAGCTGTGCAAGAAGTAGCTTCTCCCGTTGGGTGCAGCCAGGCAATTTTTCCCATAGTTTAGTCCTACAAACAAAAGGAAGGAGGCCGTGCTTCTTCCCGGTTCAGGGTCATTTCTAATAGCGCTGATCAGCCTTCCATGTCCTCAAACCCCGAAGCAGCAAAATGTTCCAAGTAGAAGGGGCTTCTGAGGAGACTAGGGGTGCCTCAAGGGGCTCATGGGAGAACAATTAGGCCAGAATTTTGCGCTTTACAGTGGAAGCCCAAGTGTGTGTAAGGGAGGAGACAAAATTGTAGCAATTCTTGTTCTAGGATCCATGGAAAAGGTCTATAATTCCTCAAGGCTTTGCTGACAGCACTAGGCCTTACATCCATGTCTCCCTTTCGTCTCCCTCACCCATGGCTCAATTCTTTGGATGGAGAAACCTCTCCCTAGGAACCAGAAGGCTTTAGGAATTGTATCAGAGGATGAAGATGTTGAGAGAAACCTCAGGGATTTGTCTCCAGTACAACCCTCTGACTTCACAGACAACAAAGAACAAGGCCAAAGAAAATAAAATCTTTGCCCAAGGTCACATGGCTAGCTAATAGCACAGCTAGACCGAGGATTCATGTTTCTTGTCTCTTGGCCAAAAATATACCACCCAGCTTCTGCAAAAGCACTCTTCATTAGCAACCAGTTCCCCACCCCACCCCCACCCCTTGCTTCTGGAGAGCCAGGTGATGGGTGTAATTAATAGATCTTTGTAGGACTGAAGAAGGCTTGGGCTAGAGCCAGGAGATCCTCCCTTGAAGGAGCTGAGCACTAGGAATTGTTCATTTCCAGGCCCTGGAAGCCCAACTTAGATCCTAGAATTAGTCTCACTACACTGTCAAATATGGTGGCCTCCAAGCATACGTAGCTATTGATAACATCCAAGTTCAGAGGCACCACATTTGAAAAATACATATGGACTGTGAAGACCTTGTATGGAAAAAAGAATGAAATACATATGTGTGTGTATTATAATAGAATAAATTCACTTTTATTGATTGGCTTTTCAATAAGTTTAAATCCTTGAAGGGCAAAATACTATGTGGATCCTGTGTCCAATGGCATTAGCAGGAAGGTGGCTTCAGAACTTGCTGTGCACCATTGTCACTGTTTCCATGGGCACACATTACCTTTCCACAGGTTCTAGTTTTAATTCTGTTTGCCATCAGGAGTCCCTGAAATGTTCTTTGCCTTGTACGCATAAATGTATCTCCTGCTTAGACAGAATTCAGTTTCATCTTGAACATAATAAACACTGTCAATTTTAAGAGTTGCATACTCCCTCTGGATCCAGAGACTTCACTTGCAGCCACCCAAAATGGCCTTAAACCACAGCCTTACAGCAATATTGCAGATGAATGTTGGGAACAGTTCATCACAGGCTCCAAGTTGGCAGCTGAAATATCTTATTTAATGATTTTATATCTATCACATAATGAAGTCTCAATACTTTGGGTTTATTACATTAAGTAAAATATATTTATGGTTCACCTGTTTCCTTCTTTCAATATGTAAACTGAAAATACAAAGTCATATATGCGGCTCACATAATATCTCTGTGCCAGCACTGCTTTCAAACACAGCAAACACTCCCCACGCATCCCCCACCCAAACCTTCTAAAAAGACTTGAGTCTCTTTGCTGCAGACATTATAAAAGAAAGAGAAAACACTGAGGACAGGCGCTTATGCTAGGTGCGGTTCCGGAGACCTTGAGGATTAGTTACTTAACCATGGCCTGCAGCCTGTCCTGTCTTGTGACACATCCTTACAAGTGACAGTCAGTTTCCTCTGCTCAGCCTCTTCCCAAAGCCTCCCCCTTTTAAGTCACCCAAAGTTCTACTTACTCTGGACAGAGCTGAACAATCTCACTTCCACTGAAAATATTTTCCATTAAAAATACATTTCTCTGCTTCTCAGATAATTATTTCTGCAAATAGCAGTCAGGCTAGTGAAGGCTATGGCTATGGCTGTCACACGTGACAGATAGCCTGTCCTAGGGAGCACATTCCCAATTACCTTTGAAGTTTGGTATGCCTTGTCCATTCCCTTCCCCCATCTTTAGCTCATTCCAATCATCTAAGAAACTTTCCTAATAACCCTGGCCACTTATAAACTTGTTAACAGCTTTAAGTACAGAAGAAGCAGCTGAATGGAAAAAAGGGAAAAGAGGCTACTGTCCAAAAAGAAGTTTTCAAAAATGATTTCACTTTTAATTCTTAAAAAAAAGTTCAAGACTCTTGAAGAATCATGACACTTTTAGTGCATTAACTTTAGCATGTGAACCCTATCATCTGTGTAAATAAATGCAGGGGCCAGATTCTCCTTTGGAACATTGACAAGCTTGGAGAGTGCTTACTAAACGGTGGGCCTTAGAAAAGGAGCGGCCGCAGCTGGGAATTTGCTAGAAAAGCAGTTCTCAAGTCCCATTCCAGATCTCCTGACTCAGAAATTCTGGAGGTAGGATCCAGAAACTTCTAGTTGAACAAGCTCCCCTGGTGATGCTAGGGTACATTCAAGCTTGAGATCCACCGGATGAGAGTGTTAGATTTGTGGGCCCTCTGCCTATTAGCTGTGGCTACACCGTGAGCAGTCAGGAGGCAAGGATCTCATCGGAGGCTGGAATGTTCACACAGAGCTGTAGCATCTGTATCTACATCACTCAAGAATTGCTTTCTCCAAATCACCATTGCTGACTTGGCAACACCCATAAATTCATTTTCTTATGTCTAAGGCAGGACGCTTCCATGCTCTCAAAACGACTTACTTTTTGCTGTGAAAGTAATTCCTGGTATACTATTCTGCAACCATTAACCTCAGAAGGAAATCTGAAGCTGAAAACAAACCAAAACGAAATCCCTAGAAGGAACTAAAGTACCTGTTTCTGGGAAAAGACACACTGGAGCATGTTCAGAAAACCCCAGTCATTGGAGGAAAAACTAAGAACTGGAGAGTTGCCAGATTTAGTAAACACAAATGAAGGACGCCCAATTAATTTGAATTCCAGATCAACAACAAATACTGCAAAGGGTATACTTACCACGAAAAACGTACGATTGTTGACCTGTAATTCAAATTTAATTGCGTCCTATATTTTATCTGGCAACTCCAGAGTTGAGAAGACTGACCTCTGCAAAGGTTTGGGGGCGCTAACTAAATATCACTATTTAAAGGGCAGTTAGGAAAACGATGGGCCAATATCAATATAGACACAGAGACTAGACCCCAAGAGTGAAAATGACAGAAAGTGCCTACCTGGCTCAATAGAAAGAAGACATCTGTAACTAGGGGGACCCAAAGGAGATGTATGAGGAATTTGATGTGGAGTCAGGCTGGGAGTGTTAGTTGAACAGTTAGGCTAAAAGACAAGGCCTCTCGGACTAGAAGGCCTGTGAGTCCCTACATCGCTTAAACTCAGAAATTTCCTGTCACCTGCCCAAAGCAAAGTTTCCTGGGTCAGTGTGGCTAACCTGGGGCTCTGCCCATGGGCCAGTTACTGGCCTAAATTTACAGAGCATAATCTCCATATTAAAAGGGGTTCTCCGCCCCACCTCACAAAGGGTGGAGCCTAGCAGAGAAAGGGAAGCAAAAGAGGAAGACTTAGGAGAAGACTTGGAGGAGGCATGTGGAGCAGAGAACCGTAAGAAACCGTAAGAAGTCCTATTCATTTCTTGGCTTTGGACTTGCACCGGGGACTCTGGGAACATGGAAGGAGGCCTGTGGAGTTGAGATATGTAGAGACACTTGGGAGAGACATGGGGAAAAGGAATATGGGGAGGCTGACAGGGGCAGCCTCTCTCTTGACTTGTACTTTGATTTTGCTCCTTCAGTTCCAGACTTACCCTGCCGGCCCCTTGTTCCCTGCCAGAAGGTGCCTTGGACTCATGACCAGTTTTCAGGCCTCAGCGATCCCACTTTTGGCTGGGCACATACCCACACAAGGGGTGAGTAGCTTTGGGTCTTTTACTGGAAAATGATCATCTTCTCTTCTCTATGCCATGCACACTAATTCTATTCAAGTTCTTTGCTTATAAAAGGTCTTGCACACTAGGAATATGCTTTGTCCTTATGCGGTAGATGGCAAATCCCATTGAGAGTATGCAAGTGTGGGAGTCTCAGGGTACTCCTCAGTCTGCACACCAATACCAAGAAAGAACTTTGTTTATAAAGAAAAAAAGTTACAGTTCTGAATCAGTAGGACCAATTAAACAGATTTATGTGCATTTTTTTCTATGTGTCTAAAAAAGCTACTAAGATTGTGGAAGGATTTTTCAAAAGCATCTCAATTATTAAAAAACCCTTCACAACTTTCAAACATCAAATGGAGAAATAAAACTCACTCTTTATCCTGCTGTCCATTTCCGTTTTTGACGAGTCTGGAGGTGCTGTAGTTGGAGGTAACTTCTTTCCAATAGTCTGAGGGGGGAAAAGACAATTTTACTTATCAAGGCGACTCTCTTGTTAAGCAAAGAAATACAGTTAAGATCATCATGATGAAATCCAGCGGCTTCCGAAGACCAGGCACTGAAGTTCTTGTACCGCCTGGAGCATGGGCTGCCATTCTACAATAGGTCTTTAAACTCAATGAAAAACAAGCAGGCAAACGAGGTAAAAAGGATTTTCTCCATAGAGGCACTCAGTACCTTTTACTCCTATTGCTTCTTGATCTTACGAAAGGTTAATTATTTTCAGCAGAGAAAATAGGACATTCTCCCATCCTCTGTTTTATGAGAAGTGACTAGATCTACGAAGAAAGAACATCCAACTCAAGGGAGGGACTCAAAACATCTGCAGAGAGGAATGGTTTAGTAAGAGGGAAGGAATATGACTCCAAGAATGAAGGACTGAAGGACCAGAAAGACAGACGAACAGGCAGGAGGAATGACAGGCAACTGTGCATCATTAGGTCTCCTTCCAGCCATCTGACAGGCAACCTGCCTTGCAGAGCCTGAGCAAAGACATCCTGTCCTCTAGGTGGTCTCTCAGTTCCAAAGGGGGAGGGAGCAGCTTTGGCCCCCAGTGGGGACGCCTCCAGGGCTTTGAGAAAGGTCAAGGCTGCAGATGAGGTGTCTATTTACTAGCTTAAAAAAAACACCATCATGAGTTTGTTTTGAGTTCATTTTCTTTCCTACATACAAAGCTAATTCTATTATCATTCATTATTTATGAACCACCCACAGAAAAGACTGGATATTGTCTCTGACTAAGATGTTCCTGAACTCAGGCAACTCAGAAGCTCAAAGAAACAAAAAAACAAAAAAATCGAGACCACAAACAAAATGAAGGTTCCAAAAGTGAGGGCTGTCCCCACTCTCCTCCTAGTGATTGGGCACTAGGGATGCAGCTCAGCCCAGCAACAACACACCCCGGGAGCACTCCAGCCTCTGGGCAAAGCAAGGCTGCCTGCCCCCTGAGCCTGTGAAGAGGAGTGAAGCATCTAATTTGCAAACTGGCATGGGGGAGTGTTTCTTCAGATGAAACTGGTTCGCCACCGTTTTTAATTTGAAAAAGTTCTTCATGCTTCAAATGCTGAAACTAACATTAAATATGGATAAATCACAGAAAGAGGATAAGATAAATCAAATCCTCAGTCCTTCATGAATTTTTAAAAACATTTGTGACAGAAAGCCTTTCCATTTTACATGGTGACATTTTTATTTCGCGCCGCAGGGTTTTCTAGATTGGATAAAAAATGAAACCCAAAATATTATGCCACCCCTCAACGGCCTCTAAGTACTCCAACTAATAATATTTTCTGATTCCAAAGGAACATCAAGGAAGAAAAGGCTTGTTGTTATTTGGCCATAAGGTCAAATTTGATGAAAAACAGCTTGTAGAATAATCTTGAAAAGTCAGGAGTTGACAGGAAAAACAGATGCTCTCCAAGTCTCATTCCCAGTCCTGCTCAGACTTCTAATAACATCCTTGTGATGCTCTTCGTTTTTTCCCTTCTGGGGACTCGAATAAAGCATCACTATTGTTAACTTTAGGAAGATGAAAACAAAAACAAGTCATATTTCAGCTTTTCCCAACAGTGGCTGGAGGAAGTCAGGAGAATACAGCAGTACACTCTGCCGGATTCTGACTTGACTCTCCTGAAAGAAAGGACAAGGCATCCAATGGTTTCGGCTTTACATGATGCTTCCTTTAGAGAAACCATCTCAGGTTAGAAATCCTTCCAACGGCTGTGTGTTTGGTAACAAAAGGAAGTAGGCTATCATCTCTGATGTCCTGATTTACCAGTTCACCCAAGCTAACCGCCATCAAGAAGGGCTGGTAATAAAATACCAGTCTGGACAGAAAGACATTCTTCTTCTCAATATTTCTGAAAACACAGCACACTGGCCTCTGTGTAGATCCCAGCAACAGGTGATGGTTCAGCAGAAACTGCTTTCCTCTTTTGAGGGTGCCAGACCTCTTCTTCACAGGCCCAGGGCTGTAAGTCTAGGTGCTTCCGTCCCAGCCTGGTTCTGCAGGTGTTCCAGAGGCAGGAATTGTTTAGGCGTTTCTCTCTTCTCTAGGGCCTAGTTCTACAGAAACACAGTCCCCAGCATCACTTGGGAGCCTGTGAGTAAAGCAAATTCCCAGGTCTTGCCCCAGACTTTCTCAATCAGAAACTTGGGGGATGGCGCCCAGCCGCCACCATCTGACCACACCCTCTGACAACGGTCACGCATGCTCCAGTTTGAGAACCTCTGCTGTAGATGTGGGGGCTCAGGGGTACTAATGAAAGTCCTTTTCATGGATTCCCAACTCAGGTGCCTACTCTCATAACTGGAAAAGTTACAAAAATACCTTTTTCACTTATTCCTCTCTCTGCTTCCACCAAAAGCCTTTCACCTTCTCTATTCTCACTGGCAGAAGAATCCGCCATTTCCAGTAAGTCAATCAGTTCACAGAAGAGAGCCTGGAGTTTAGTTGAATAGACAAAATGGCAATATCACTGAGAGAAGGTGAGCGTAGTTGACCCAGAGAGAGAAGAAGACAGGGAAGAGAGAGTGAGAGGGAGGTTGGTACTGAGGAAAATCAGAAGGTCATATCCGGTCTCCCTGAGCTCAAACACCCTCAAAGGCCAAGTGGATCAAAGCCCTGAAGTTCCTTCATGGTGTTCTTGCTTTACCGGTGTTTCAGGTGGGACCTTTCCGCACCACAGACTATCTCGCACACTAAAGGACACTGAACAACACATGCGCCTGCTCACTAACAGCCTGTAGTGCTCCTTCATCATGGCATCCACGCGAACACCCCGCGCCTTTCTAACAAAGTCCCCAGCCGAGAGCCTCTCTCCCCTGGCCTTCCTCTAAATATGAGGATAAAGGGCAGCAAACTGGTGCTTCCCCAGGAGCCTCCCGTCTCCCCCTGTCGCTGGAAATATCTCTGGCCCACTGGGCTAAAAAGGAGCAGGACCCCAGCTTTTTAAAGGGCATATGTTATGAAAGCAATGCCTTGCCCAAGAACGCATGGAGGAAGGTAATATGTAAACGGAGGTCAGCCATGACGCTGGTCTACACGGACCAAAAACCTGCGAACTCCCCTGCGTACATCTTTCATCCACGCTGCAGGCAACTGAAGAGGGCGGCGGCCTGCAGTGGCTGCGCCAGCGGGTTCAGCATCTCTGCTTGTTTCCTTGGCGTAGTTTCAAGTTCTTGCCCTCTGGATGCCATAAGGAAGATGGTTTATCCAGGACAAACACAGGCCACACACTATGGGGCCATCTTGAAACAAAACTGTGTAAGAGGTTTGCAAACAGGCCCGTTTTACCACATGCCTCCTGAAGGGACAGATTCTCAGGCTCCACTCCGTAGTTCAACCCAACAGTTATTTTTCTCTTCAGCGACTAAAGACAGCGTTACTCTTGCCTGCTTCTCGGCCAGCTCAGAAGCTGCGGCATGCGTTGGGAGGGGACGCGCTTCACCGGAAGGTCTGTGTTGCTGAACGCTCTGCAGAGGCACTACTGTTCTCAGTCTAGCTCCACACACAGTAATCGCTGGGTTCGTGTCAACTTTGTCTCTCTTACCATATCCTTGTCTCCATTTCAGCTTGACTATTGAAGATAAATAATTCAAAAATCCATTCCTTTCAGGAGTTAATACCAGAAGTCCCTCTCCCTTCAGCTCTCTTGACAAAAGCAATGAATGACGTTCTCACAGTCCTTGTGTATACGGTAGCAGCATAGATACTCCTAGCTCGACACGATCTGGTAGGACGGCAGCAGTATGGATCACCTCACGATTTCAGTCAGTGGAACAAGTCATTTTCTTCTCGGTGCCAAAATGAAGAAACCAGCGCTTGCAGGATGGTCAATCCCTGGGTCAGTCCCTTTATGAGCACCGAGTCTGTTTTCCTTTGCCACAGCTGCAGCCAAGAGCAAGATACTGCGCTCAGCAAGTATGAAACCACTCCTCTGACTTTATTCTGATTCAGATACACTGTCCTCAGAATATAAAAAGTTTCTAATCATAGTATGACACTGAAGAGAAAAAAAGTCTACACATCAACACCACAAATCTCTAAGAGATCCCCACGCAACTCTGGAATCACAAAGACAACCTGACTGGACAGAAAGGGGAAGGAGGACAGTGCACCCTGCATCCTAGCAGTTGGTGAACACCATCACCCCCCCCCCCCCCCCCCCCCGCCCGGCCCCTTGTCTGAGAAGTTATATGCATACATCAAGCACCCGCATAAAGCCGATCATAAGAGGTAACTTCAAACAGTTGGTAAAGTACAAGATCAAGGACGGGGCTCTGAAGGCATTCCTTTTACTACACCCTCACCTGACAGCCACCTTCCTGTTCTGCTGTGGGCAGACTGATCAAGTGTCTGCTCAACGGGCCTCAGGGAAGCAGACACAAAGGTAAGAGACTGAGCACTGACATGATCACTGGAAACAGCAATGTGTTGGGTTCTCCAGAAGGGTGTGTTGAGGGGGCCATAGCCCCAACCCATGATGCACAGGACATGGACTCAGGACAGCGATGGAGGACGCACTGAACAGCATGTGTATGGCTGTCGTCATTTTTTTCATTTGTATTTATCATTTACCACTGCAGCTCAGAAATGCACGCTTTATTATTATTTTATTATATTATTTATTATACTATTATTACATTCTATATTCTAATTAATATATTAATATATCATATATGATTATATTATTATATCATATTATAATATATATTTATGATATAATCATAATATAATATTCTCTATATTATACATTTTATTAATATATATTAATATATAATATATACTATAATTACAATATTATCTGACATTATATTTTAATGTTATAATTATAACAAAATATAATATAATCATAGTATTATATATTATATTGTTTACTATTTTATTTATTACATTATTTATTTTTATTAAATACAAGATATTTATTTTTACATGCACCTTTGGTGAACTCCTCTGACCGACAAACCTAAGAAGTGTCTTCTAGGTGCTCAGCAGGGAGTGGTGGGAGCAGTAGAAGCAGAGCAGAAGTCCCAGGAGCCTGCTCACACAGAGCCAGAAAAGGGCCAACGAACACCAAGGAGCATGGAGCCCTGAACTCTTTTAATGGAAGGCGTTTCTATTTTCTGAGAAATTTACATTAGCAAGTGTTGGGTCAGCCCACCTTTTTCTGACCCAGTTTAAACTAGCAGCTATCAGCAGAGTATATGCCAGAGTGAAATACAATTCAAAGGTCTTAAGATAGAATGCATGGGCCAGTGAGACAAAACAAGTATTTGGAGTCCCATCCTACCCACAGAGGTTGCCTATGAAATACCTCATGTACCACTAGGCCAATTCCAACTTCCCGAAGGGACATGCTTCACAGCCTATTCTTAAACTTGGCTACGAAAAAAATTAAAAAGTAATCTTCTGATTATGAAATTGGGCTTAAGACTTATAATTATGCATATAATTTTATTGCCCCAGTTGTCTCGATAAGTCAGCAATAATTCAAGTTACATTAAACTCTGCCCAATCAGAAAGGCCATGTCAGGTTCACAGCTGCTTTAGAAGCCTCTGTTAATTTTATTATGTTCATAAGTTTAACTCCTTTTGTCCCCTTTCTCTTCAAAAATAGTTTCTTCCTCGAAAGCTGGACTTAGATGTTAATTATCCTCTCATCTCAGTATTTACTGCATGAAAGAGGAGATTTGGGGATGCCATCGACTTCTGTCCTAGCACTAGCATCCTAACACATCCTAACAGCGGTACGAGAAACCAACCAGACCAGGAGGTCCTCTTGGAGTCCATTGTCATCAGCTCTTTGCAGTCTGGTCTCTGGTGACAGTGTGTTAGCCAGAAAGTCTTCCTATTGCCCCTGCCTTATTCCCTCATTCCCATGTACATACGTCTCATCTCCTATTAATTAGACTACTATTACCATACAAGAGAACTTGAACTGAGCCATGTTTCTGGTGAATCTCTCTAGGCCTATGACTTCCAAATAGGCATCTTTGCCTGCTTCTCACAGTCTTTCACACTCTTCTCTATTATCATCAACATCATGTAGGTATGTACATAAGCCTTGCAAATGCTTGCACGAACACATCATTCTCTTGTTCTGAAATAATCTTCCAACATATGTTCCCAAGATCTGCACCAATCAACCAACTAGCCAAGCAACCAATCATCAAAACACTTAATCTCACAACCTGTTAAATTTGGGAAACATATAATATTTGGTCTAATCTGTACATACCAGCATATTAATGGCTCTGAAAAGTCCTGAAATTTCAGTTTAACTTTATCCTTAATTTCACCTGTTTTCCAAATTTATCCGATAAAAGAATCCCTACTTCTTGTGATACCTATTAACATATCACAAGAATGAGTAGTCTATGGAACAGTCTGTTGACCATTTCCCTTTCTGAAATTCTCTTGCTCATCCTCATTGTCACCTATACTTGGAATCCACCTTTGACTGAGCCTTCCCATATAGAAGCCACCACAAAAGCCCTGCTTTCAGAATCGTTCATCTCCCTTTGGCCCAATCTCGAGCTTTGTTACCTCTGCAGGGACTATTTCAATCATTTTCTAAACAAGGACAGCATTTTCCCAATTCAAGCTGCTCCATTTGATTTCCCATCAGACTCAACTTTCAGTCACCTTCAGCCATCATCTCTTATTCTATGTCTTCAAAGCACTCAGGATACACACTGTTTCGTAATGACTCATCATGTACATTCCCAAAGTTCTAAAGAACTTTAAGGGTTTACTTCTAATTCTTCAACTTGACACAGCTCTCAACAGTTGGTATCTTCCTCTTGTGTTCATAAGACCAATAGCAATATTTTTTTCTGACTACAAAACACCAAATTGCAGCCTAGAGGCTTCCACTGGGCCTTCCAGAGTTTAGGCCTTCCATCTGTCCAATAAAAACCTTACTATCTCTCATTCGACTGAACACATACAGATGAAGGATATGAACACATATTTACATTTTATATTAGTACATTACAACAACGTGTGTCTTTCAGAGACACATGTGCACTTGTGTGTATCCTAGTAAAGAGATATCAGAGAATCTGAGCCAAACGCTATAATTTATTATGCACTAACTTCTGCCAAGATTTGATCACTTGGTTCATTTGTTTGCATTCTGAATACCTCTAGAGACCATAACCTAAAAAACTGGAAATAAAACATATAATACATTCACAGGAGGAGGAGGATTTCCTCCTTATTGAAGCAAAATAACTTCTTGAAGGTTTAGTAGGAGTGTCCACTCATGCTGGGGAGATGCAGTGCTGAAAAATGAATCAAAACCTACTCAAGAGCTCAATGAGGTGGAGAAGGTACATTCAGACAGCATTAACATCACAGAAGACAGCTCTCAAATATCTGACGGTATAGGACTACACTGTTTGTATTTTACCCCCACTATTCCCAGGAGAAGAGCTCTGTGCTATTTGTTGTAGGATCATTTTATTCACAGAGGATGAACAAGCCAAAGTAAATTTCCATTTCATATATCACTGTGGCAAAACACAATTCACCATGATGCTTTAGAAGACTATTTTCCACTGTTATGACAGATAAAAGGAAATCCTAAACCTCCCTTCTACCAAAGGATTAGTTTTATCTTTTGATTATCATACCCTCTTTTTAAAGGTATTTAGAAAACCTAAGCATGTGGGTAAGGGAGAGAGGGATGGTATGGCAGGACTAGATCTCATGGGCTGGGTATGAGTTTTGTTTAGTCAGTGCTTTAACATGAAACTTGCCTAGCTACATGGAGCAAGTTTTCATTTTCCTATAAAATATCTGCATGAATTCAACTAGCAGATCTGCAACACTTTGACATGCTCAATCACAGCATAGTCCAGGCTGTTTCTCTTCCCTGGGGTGGTACCTCCTCTCCAGTGCATTTGAATTCCATCTCACTTGGAAGATTCCAGTAAAATCCAGCTGGCTAAATTGAAGAGTGTTCTGCAATGTTTCCTACTGATAGGTCATCCACCCTTGTTCATGACGTTGCAACATGTGTGAGATACTTGAGAGCAAAGCCAGTTTAGTTTTTCTTTATACTTCTAAAATGATTCATCCTTTGTTTCATTCACTCACTTATTTATTCATTCATTCAGTCATTCATTCAGTCAGTCAGTCAGTCTTCTTTTCTGAAACTATCATGAGCTGTGATTTGTGCTGGAGGCTGGATGTATGAAAATGAGATGGGAAGAGTCCTGGATCTTTATGAGTTCTACAGGCAGGGGTGCAGCTGGAGTCCTTAGAGAGCATTGAAATGGGATGGGAGAAACACTAAGCAAAGGAGAGTACAGAAGAGAAAAAGGGAAGCACCAACAATTCCATGCAAGGAAAGAAGCTGCCCAACATGAGGAGGCTTGACTTAAATTCTGAAAGATGAGCAGGAATTGGCGAGGAAGGGTAAAGAAAAGAAAAGGCCAGAATGCGTGTAGTGAACGAGGAATTTGCAGCAGAGCGGGAAGGCTGGGGTGAGGGTCTGCAGTCAGGGGTGAAGGGAGGGAGAGCGCTTTGGATCACGAACCAGCAAGCTCAGGTCGAAGATACAGTCTATGCTTTATCTTAAAGGCAACTGGTGGTCATGAAGTGTAGGCAGGGGAATGCACGGTCAAATTGCGACTAAGATAGATTGGCAATCTGGTGGTTTGGGAGTAATGGAGAAGACAGTAAAGGCTGTGCAAAAGTCATAGAGATAGTTTCACGAAGATGGCGCCTAAAGTAAAGAAGGAAGCCCCTGCCCCTCCCAAAGCCGAGGCCAAAGCAAAAGCTTTGAAGGCCAAGAAAGCTGTACTGAAGGGCGTCCATAGCCATAAGAAAAAGAAGATTCGCACTTCACCCACTTTTCGGAGGCCCAAGACATTGCGACTCCGAAGGCAGCCCAAATATCCTCGGAAGAGTGCTCCCAGGAGAAACAAGCTTGACCACTATGCCATTATCAAGTTTCCTCTGACCACTGAGTCAGCCATGAAGAAAATAGAAGACAACAACACACTTGTGTTCATTGTGGACGTCAAGGCAAACAAAC